>JAOUQV010298542.1:0-13647 GCA_028565295.1 Aspidoras spilotus
GAATGAGCGCAAGACAGTTATGAAAGAACTGTTGGTAGATGTCTGTGTGTGTGTGTGTGTGTGTGTGTGTGTGTGTGAGAGAGAGAGAGAGAGAATGTGGGAGAGGCGAAACTCAAACAAGAATGCTGAAATACGGCTATTAAAAAGTTCAGCTTATATAAAAAAATTAAAAAAAACCTACGCCTGAGTTCGTTCGCAGAGACGTTGATGCATTAAACACTGTCAAATTCTTAATAAACTAATAAAAATATTACCAAAATAAAAATAAATTAAAAACACTGTTTTTTTATTATTATTTTTTGTCATATGTCCTAATGACTTTAAGACGATAAGAGACAAAGTGCTCTACAGGTGTGGGCCAAGAGATAAAGGTCATCAAACAGAGCATCCAAGTCTTTTGTCAGCTGTTGCAGCTTGGGAGAATTGACCCACCCCCCAATCCCCCCCACGTATTTCCAGCATATTTGTAGTAGCAATAGTATTAATAGTAGAATCCAGCATAACTGGTCGCCACAGCAAGTCACTCGCATTGTCGCTCAGGCATGTTTCACCCCGGTTGCCCTTTCTGATGCAGACGTCACCCTTTCGGGACCATCTCCAGTTCACCTAGCATGCATGTTCTTTAGGGGGAAGCCGAGGTACCCTTAAAAAACTCACATGAACGGGGAAAAAAACGGCAAACTTCACACAGAAATTTCCCAAATAGTGTCCAGCCAGGAATCAAGACCATGTCCTGCTTGCTTGGAGGTCACAATGCTACTCACTGCACCACCGACAACCATATACTTCACATGATTACAGAATAAACTGCAGGAACAATAGAGTGTGGGAGGAAACTGAGCAAGCAAGTGGAGTATATGCAAACTCCTCTATAAACCAAGAGAATATTTTTTTTTACCACTTCACCTGGAGACAAAGTTTAACGGGAAAAATGTGTCGAGTTTTATGAGGAAAGTGATATGTACAGACACAATCACCTCGGAATTCCTGACACCAGATCCTGATCGAGGTTTCAAGAAAATCTTGATGAAATGCCTGAACAATGCTCCTGACAGATCCGTGTACATTTACACCCAAGGAAATAGAGTTACAGCGAGTGTCTCTATGGTTTACCTGAGATAAATATACATTTTCCTCAGTTATTTGCACATCACGTTTACTCCGGAACTCCACCTCGGATATTTGAGCATCACTCCACAATCATGTTGTTGCTATTGGTAAGTTTTACTCTTTTGCCTAATAAGCTGCTCTTCTACGCATTTTTTTCTGTATGGTCATTATACTGGATTTTCACTCCTTTGCCCATCTCCTCACCTTACTCAACTCTAAGCACCTCCTCTGTACTACTGCAATATTTTGCACTGCCTTCGGCATCAGAAAAGGAGTCAGACAAGGACATAACCTCTCATCATGTGTGTTCAATATTTTAGGAGAACAAGCGATGAGGAGAGCACAAGGATTTAGGTGAGGATTGGTGGAAAAATCATTAACAATCTCAGATATATTGATGACATCATCTTATTGTCCACATCACATGAACTACAGGAGCTGGAGTTGTTAACTGAGAAAGGTGCAAAGGAATAGAACATTCTGATCAATGCAGATAAAACCAAAGTAATGAACAACACTGAAGGAAGAATAACCTGACATTACTACGATATAAACTAAATTATCAAGGGCAAGACTAATATAAACCCAATTCCAAAAAAGTTACGACAAAGTACAAATAAAAAAGGAACGCAATGATGTGGAAGTTCCAAAATTCCATATTTTATTTAAGATAGAACACAGATGACATATCAAATGTTGAAACTGATAAAAAGTAGGTGATTGTAAATTGTGACAACAACACATCTCAAAAATGTTGGGACAAGGCCATGTTTACCACAGTGAGACATTCCCTTTTTCTCTTTACAACAGTTTGTAAAATTCTCAAGTTGAGGGATAGGAATGTTAACCCATTCTTGTATAATGTAGGATTCTAGCTGCTCAACTGTCTTAGGTCTTTTTTTTCGTATATTCTGTTTTATGATAGCCAAATATTTTATATCTGGACTGCGGGCTGGCCAGTTCAGTACCCGGATCATGTATGTGATTTGACACTGTAAATGCTAGATTTTCCCTAAAAGAGACATCTGCTGGATGGAAGCATGTGTTGCACTGGATATACCTTTAAGCATTGATTGTGTCCTTCCAGATGTGTAATCTGCCCATGCCACAGGCACTAATGCAACCCCATACCATCAGAGACGCAGGCTTCTAAACTGAGTGCTGATAACAACTTGGGTCGTCCTTCTCCTCTTAAGTCATACTGGCACGGCGTCCATGATTTCCATAAAGAATTATTTGTCTTTTATTTTTATTTTGTACATGCTTATATATGTTGCCTGTATGTGATGCAGTGCCATCTAAGAGCCCGAAGATCACAGGCACCCAGTATGGTTTTTAGCCCATAACCCTTACGAACAGAGAGTCCTCCAGATTCTCTGAATCTTTTAATGATGATATGCACTGTAAATGATGATATGTTCAAACTCTTTACACTGTCAAACTCGTTTCTGATATTGCTCCACTATATGAGCTGGTGCAACTCCATGATGCTTTTTTTTATACCCAGTCAGGTTAGTGACCTATTGCCAAATGATCCTCCAGCTGTTACTTTTTTTGTACCTTTAACTTTTTCAGCCTTTTATTGCCCTGACCCAACTTTAAGATGAATTGTTGTCATGAAATTTCAAAATGTCTCACTATTGATATGTCTATGTTCTGTTGTAAATACAATATCGGTTTTTGACACATATGAAATGACATGAACTGTGTGCACAATGTTTCATTTCCTTTACGTTTGAGAGAGAAAAAATACAGTATATTGATTCTTCTATATCCTATATACACACACACACACACAGTATAGGAAAAAAACTGATAATGAAAATCTTTAAATAATAATGTCTGTATCACCCGTCATTAGGTCATAAGACTCCACTTTTTGCAAAGTATTTAGTCAGCCAATGATTGTGCAAGTCCTGAGTTTATGTTACAAAGTATCGAGTTAAACTTTTTATTGACCAAATACTTATTTTCCACCATAAATTACGGACAAATTCTATAAAAATCCTATAATGTGATTTCCTGGATTTTTTCCTCATTTTGTCTCTCATAGTTGAATTATACATATGATGCAAATTACACACCTCTCTCATTCTAAGTAGAAGAAATAGTAAAATCAGAGGCTGACTAAAAACTTTTCGGCCCCATTGCATGTAAACAGAAAAAAGGTATTGTTTTATGTCCCGAGTGCATGTTATCAATCATGTGGATTTTATGGATAAGATTTGGGATGTCAAAATAGACACGGATGAATTGATTGTGTCTCTTTTTGTTTACATTTTGTACAAAATAACAGAGAGACCAACGTTAGCAAGGTGAAACAATGTCCTAGAGTCATGCCTCTCCACACACACACCTAAAAATACTTTACTTGGACATTAGAATGCAAATGCTCATTAATTTACATTGGAATCATTTCAGACAGAATGGAAGAAAGAAACGTGTGAGCTGTGAAAATATTAGTCAAAAAGTCATAGCAATTTGAAGCCAGATTAATGAACTTAAACATATTTCATATTCCTTTGAGACAATTAACAATTTACATTCTGTACATGCATCTTCAACCAAAACTACAAAAAAAAGGCCCTGAAAATCTATTGTATCTCCTGTTGCAATGAATACAGTGGGGCCCAAAAGTATTTAGTCAAGTACTTCTACTTAGAAATATGAGAGAGGTCTGTAATATTCATCATAGGTACACCTCAATTATGAGAGACAAAATGAGAGAAAATCCAGAAAATGACACTGTAGGATATTTAAAGAATTTGTTTGTAAATTATGGTGGAAAATAAGAATTCAGTCAAGTAAAAAAATTCACTTTGTTTAGATCTTCCTTAAGCAACCCTTACCCTTTGCAGTTGCAAGGAATTTATGGATTTTATTATCCACAGTCCATAATAGCAAAAGATTCAGAGATTCCGGAGAAAGTAAGCAGCAAGGCCAAAAACCAACAGTGAATGTCTGTAACCTTCGATCCCTCAGGAGGCACTGCATTAAAAACACATGGGCTCAGAAACACTTCTGAAAACCATTGCAGGTGAACACAGTTCATCGTTAGATCTATAAGTGCAAGTTAAAAGTCTACGATGCTAAACAAAAGCCATATAATCAGCAAAACCCAGAAACGTTTGACTGGGTCCTGTGGTCAGACGAGTCCAAATAGTGGGAAATAACGGAAGTTTAAAAGCCAGCATTTAATAACATGCCTCACAGGTATGAGGCATGTTATTGCCCATAACATGGGCAACATGCACATCTGTAAAGACACCATTAATGATAAAAGGTACATAGAGGTTTTAGAGCCTGCCATCCAACCAAAGTCTTTCAGGGACGTCCCTGATAAATTCTGCAAGAAAATTACCAGCCAATTTTTGCACTCATTAGCGTGAGTTCATATTAAATTAATGAGTGTACTAGCCTGGCCTACCTCCAGTCCAGACCTGTCTCCCACTGGAAATGTATGAAACATTATGAAGCGCAATATACGACAACCCCGGACTGTTGAGCTACCGAAGTTAAAGCAAGAACTAAACATCAAGCAATATTCCTACACAACTTCAATATTTAGTGTCCTCAGTTCCCAAATGCTTACTGAGTGTTGCTAAAAGGGAAGGTGATGAAACACAGTGATAATGTGACCCGGTCCCAACTCATTTGAAATATGTTGCAGGCATAAACTTCAAAATTACTGAATATTTGGGAAAAAATAAAAATAAAAAACACCACGCTGGAACATAAAATAACTTAATAAATTAACACCCCCCATGTCCGACTGCAGCAGTGGATTCTGGGACGTTCTGAAACAGTTCTACAGCACAGAGTCTTAATACATGGTTGTTAGATTTTGTTTCTAAAGAAAGGAAGTGAATAATGTCAAAGACAGCGATCAGTCAGATAGCACTGACATGTGAGAAGATAACAGACAGATAACGTAACAGATTGTGCACACATACAGTGCAAATATACACACACACACAATCCTGGAGTGTTAGCACATCACTAATTTGGCGTTCCATGAACAGAAACATTACTTGAGTTTTTGATATGATCCTGAAATCAAAATCAGTCATTCCAACATGGTCTCGCTAACAGTTTAAACAAGGTTTCTGCATGCCAGTCTAATTCAAGGCTTTTTAATGCCATTTCTTTCATTTTTAATGCCATAAGCATACATTAAACATAACCAACCAGCCTCCCAATAAGGGAGATGAGGATCTAGTTGAGCATTATGTTGTGAACATGTCCAATATCCCAAAGAATCACAAATGGTCTAGGAATAGAATTTAATGCTTTTTAAAGCCATTTAAAATGTAAAGTTCATTTAATGACTTTTAATGCTGTTTGATACAGTTATGAACAGTATAACATCATTTAGAGTCACTACTAGTAAAGATCTGCAGTGTGTGTGTGATTAAAAACTCCACACACAGCATTGGTTATCTACGTCATATGTCTCACATACACTTTACTGTCATTTGCAAAAAATGCAAAATTTGTAATGATGAACACTTAGATGGTTCATTTGTACAATAACAATGACGGTGTTCTCACTAGCAGTAGCTCTTCTGCAACATAATCACATTCCTACAAATAAACATACAGTATATAATACATTACTTCTATTATTCTATAGAGCTTATAGATTCAACTTTGCCATTGCTCTGTACAAGACAACAAAATGCTCATCTCAAAATATTTATCACCAATATTAAATACTTCGCATTCTGTTTGTGCTTCTATTTATTTTGCACTGCTGAAATATTTGATTTTCCTCTTGGATTTATAACTTTTATCTTATCTTTATGACACAATGACATCTGGTAACTTATTTATGGTTTCTGCAATATACAGTATATGTAAACATTAAAACAGGCGTTCCAATATGTACATATATTTAAACATGGCAGATGAAAACAGAAGTCTTAAACCCTGTGTGTGTACATACATATAAAAAAAGCATGACTCTCTCTATTGTAGACAAAGCGTGACCCGTCTAAATCTGGACAAAGCAAGGCCCTTTCCATTCTGGACAAGGACACTATTTCCATTCTGGACAAAACATGACCCTTTCCATTCTAAACAATGCAAAACCTTTTTTAACCTGGACAAAGTGCGACATTTCCATTCTGGACAAAACAAGACTCTTTCCATTCCGCACAAAGGGTGGCAAATCCAACCTGAATAAATTGTACATGTTTTTAGTTTTTATGCATCTTAATAGGAAGTCTATACCACTACAAATCAAAAGCAGTGCTTAAGCACACATCAATGGCCAATTCGCACGATGCTGTCACTCAACACACAAAAACACACACCAGTTCGGCAGAAAAGCATCAGAAGATCAACAGTTTTTACAAGTTTACCCATGATGTACAGCTCTAACTCTATTCTTGTATTTTTATTCAAATCGAGGTGGACTGTAAAATTGTTTTAATAATGAAATCCTAATTAACGGAATGAAACGGGTCTAATTTAATGATTAATCACAATAGAATTCTAATAGAGGTTGTAATTAAAACTACCGTCATGTTTAAATAGAGTTACGACATGCTGTGGGTGTGAACCGGTTTGAGTTAAGTAACTTATTTAGAATTGCTAATGCCTATGGTACTAACCAAAAAGAAGTCAAACAGGGTGTACATATTACTCACAATTTCCCAGAACCATAATTACTCATATGATTATTAATGAACCATATAAAACCTCTAACTATTACAGTAAGAGTACTATATATAATAGCTACATCAATTCTCAAAACTGACTTGTCGGAATAGTTTTATATAATTAAAGGCATTTTGTTCAATAATATATGTTTGGACACATATACATATATACACTGCATTGCCAAAAGGATTTGTTGCACAGGTGGCATTCTATCAGAGTTCCATGCTGAAATTTACTGAGCTCCTGAGAGCAACCCACTCTTTCACAAATGTTTGTAAAAAAACAGTTTGCATGCCTAGCTGCATGATTTTATACACCTTTGGCCATGTAAGTGATTGGAACACATAATTGCGATAATTTGGATATTTGAGCAAATACTTTAGGCAATACGGTGTATATACACACACACACACACACACACACGATGATTCGGACAACTAATGAAAACCCCAAATTCAGTATATTATAAAATTTTAATATTACTGTAGACCAATAGAAAAAGGATTGAAAAGTATAAACATAAAAAGTATTAGTATGTAGAGCACTCAGTAGTTAGTTGGGGCTACTTTAGTCTGAAGGACCATTGTGGGACAAATAAAGGCTTATCTTATCTTAGTACCGCAGAAATGCTGCGTGGAATAAGTCGATCAGTCTGTGGCACTGCTCAGGTGTTATGAGAGCCAGGGTTGCTCTGATAGCAGCCTTCGGCGCTTTTGCATTGTTGGGTCTGGCCTATAACATCTTCCTCTTCACAATACCCTATAGAATTTATGGGTTAAGGTCAGGCGAGTTTGCTGGCCAATTAAGTACAGGGATACCATGGTCCTTAAACCTGTGTTCAGGTGCCATGTTGTGAAATGAAATCTGTGGCATTTAATTTGAGTATCCTGTAGAGCTGTTTCACAGTCTGATAAGAGAACTGCACTATTGCAGACCACAAGACACTACAGTGAATGGCATAAACAGCCCAGATCATAACATTCTTCAGTTGAGGACATCAAGAAGAAACGCTGTCTGCATCGAGCTCACAGCATTTTTCAGGACTCATCCCATCAAGCTCATAGACTTTTTACCCGTTTGCCAACATAATAAACAACTTTAACCCCAGAGATATTCTCACACACACACACACACACACATCCAACCCTTAGATTGTAATTAAACCTGTAAATTAGTCAGTCAATCGTGTCCATGGTATTTTCTATTCAGAATGTATATTATGTTTATAATACTGTATCTCTACATTCTGCACTTGCTGCTTATTGCACTTTTGATCAGATGCTTAACAACATATTGTTATGTTGTACATGTTTCAGCTTTGTCTTCCAACAAGGTTCACCACAACGAGTCACTCGCATCATTAATCTGGCATATTATTTACACCGGATGCCCTTCTAAATGCACTATTCACCCTTTCAGGCTTTGGACTGGGGGGAGGAGGTGTACCAAGAAACACACAGAGACACAGGGAGATGATGTAGCACAGGGATTTCCCCAGGTTGCCCCGTTTTTATAGCTCCATTGACTTTTTGAAATGTTAACCTAATTTTATATTTATATAGGGATAGTATGTATCGTAATTAAGCCAATAAGGTCGGAAGTTACGTCATCGCTGTTTTCATGATGTAAATATGGGCATGGTGTTGTATCGTCGGTAATCAGATTCATATTTAACATTACTAATAATAATAATAATAATAATAACAACAATTATAATAATAATAATAATAGCGCGCATTCTAACAAACCCCAGCTTGCGCGTGAGTAAATCCCCAATAACTTGCTCGGCTAATCAGCTAGCAAACGACACTGAGCGCTTTTTCATATAAACCTCGTGATTAAAAGTATCATTTACCTCATACTTTAATAAGTCTTAATCTACACCATGATTATAAACTTAATAAACGACAACAATAATCAAACACGATAAAAAGATTTACATTCATTAGTAATAGATAGCTAAACCGTAGCATCCGGGCAACATTCCTGCTTTTGTCCCAAACTGATCCCTAAGAACTTTCTAGGCGCCCTAACACACCGCCTGGTTTAACACAAACTGAGTCTCGCCCGCCGTCTTTATTGCACTTGTTATTTCAATAAGATTGGTTTAAGACTTGACCGGTTGATTTAGTCCATAATATGAATTCTATTTATGTATTATATGAAAGTATTATTTTATTTGCATCAACACTGGAAGAAAGAAAGTCCTCGCCCAGCTACCGGCAGAGTCATTAACTTAACGATAATTAGATAATACGTTAAAACAATTACAACTCAGTACTCACCAGTTGCTTTTTTTCTTTAAGCATCTTCCGCAAAAATCCCACCGTCGCTCCTCGGGCGCAGACTGATGACGTCGAAGAGGTCCCGTGTTCTGTAGCGCGAAGAGTACGCATTGACACAGATTTCTGTTGGAAACCTGACTGGATAAATTGGCGGATGTTGAACATCCGGGAGGACCAACCACTTTAAAACTAACTAATTTGTTAAATAAACATAATTTTAAAAGATTATATGTATATATATATCAGATAATGATAATGTGATATTTTTTATTTTCAACAAATATAAAAAATATTGTGACATCAGCAAAGCAGGACAGGAAATGCTCTTTAATTAAAAACACTTACCCCACCGACCCTTCCTAACTTAAATCCTTAAATCCTCTAGTAAACCCCGATACAGTAAGCACACAAATCATTAAACAAACACTTAATTTGAACATGACTAATTATAATTAACTACGTAAAACATTTATCGATTTTTAAAACACACACAAAACACTGAAAGTAGAATATAAACCCGAACTAAATTTACACGCCCACACCCTAATCCACACCGGCCGATGCCACAATTAAAAATTAAAAATATATAAATAAAATTTGTTATTCTTTGACATTTATTTATATTTATATTTTATATTTGATTTAAAACAGTTGGACAAAATTTATTTAAAAAAATAAGAAATGAAAAAAAAGTAAATGTCTCAGGCGGAGAGATTGAAATAAAAAATATGATGATGATGATTTATTTATTTATTTAAAAGTACTAAATATTTGAGGATGTTAATTTAATGAATATAATATAATAACTATTCAATGTCGCCACCTGCTGCAGGAAACGAATACAATCAATTCAAACACGTTACCATGGAAACAAACTTCAAACACACGTCACAGCAACGATCAAAGGAACAAGAGAAACGTATAAAAAGTGTCAGTAAATTGTTTATCTAATTAAAACGTATATATCTATACAATAAATAAAATGACTTCTCCGCTTTCTATGCTGAAGAGGAACAGAAGAGCTCCTCTACTTCAGAGTCAGAGGTGAGAAAAAATAATCACACACACACACAGACTCACACACACAGACAGAGAGTAACATGTAATTGTTGTTTAGTGAAAGAAATATAAGAGACCACACAGAAGAGGGTGTTGAAGGTAAGATCTCTATTCATTTTAATAAATAAATAAATCAATAGGTACGTGTGAATCTAACGTATATGTTTAAAGAGTACCAAGCATCTCTTCGTAAACACCACCTCCCCATTATCCAGTTGGGGTCAGAGGTCACAGACAACCTAAACTCTCTCAGGTCAAAGGTCATTCTCAGGAGTCCTAAAGAAGGTAAAAACATGTTGATAAAAAATTATCTCTGTATGAGAGAAGTGTAAATTATCAAGACATATCTCCTGTGTTTGTGGGTGGGTGTGTGTGTTGGTGTGTGTTAGTGACCCCGCCTACTGATTTTGAACTGATGTCCAGCATGATAGAGAAACTCACTCAATTAGAAAGAACAGTGACATCACAGGCACAGGATATCAACAAAAAGGTTACACACACACTCACTCACACAGTGACACACATACACACAAGTCTGTCTGTCTGTCTGTCTGTCTATCTATCTATCCATCCATCCATCCATCCATCCTTTCATCCTTCCATCTATCTGTTTTTTTATAAACAGACAAGGCGAATTGCAGTTCTGGAAGAGAAACTTCAGCTACTACATGGTAATTAATCTATTTATTGAATTATTGCTTAATCGATTGGTTTATTGATTGATTAATTGATTGATAGGTTCATAAGTGGTTTGATTAATTAATTCGCTTATTGACTATTTGATTGATTTATTTGTTTATTTATATTTTGATTGATTGACTCATGTGTGTTGTAGAGAAGGCAGAGAGAGAGAAACGGGATGAGGAGGAGGTGAACAAGAAGTGTGTGAGGTTACAGAAGCAAATTTGGGAGATGGAGGTGATAAGAGAAACTCCTAGTGGTTTGTAATTTTCACTGAGAGTCAAAGAAACGTTTTTTTAACTTTTGTGTTTTCAGACGTTTCTGAACGATTATGGGATGATCTGGGTGGGGGACAGAGAGGGCGGAGAGGATGGAGAGGAGGAAGGGGACAGAGGGGATGAGGACATGGGCGAGGATAAGAATGAGGATGATGAAGCTCAAATTGTACAAACATCACAACAACCAGGTTTTTAATATAATATTTAATTAAGACTCGTTTGTCTCATTAAATTTCATAAACCTGTATATGTGTGTATAACGTCCTATATACACTATAAACTCTATTGAGGTGAGGATTTAAGGTGGAATTTAAGGCGGAGTATAACTGACCTGTTTTTTTAGGCACGTCATTGATCAGGAGCTTGTCTGTGAACTTTGACCTCCTGCTGCAGAACATTCGGGATCTGAATCTTTTATCAGGAGAATCAGGAACTCAAATCACCTTCATCCCTGGAGGAGCCAGACTCACACATCAGAGAGATGTCCAGATCACACTGTACAGTGACGGCATGACCATAAACAACCAGCCTTTCAGACCCTACACACACACACACACACAGGTTACACACAAATAAACAGTTAAAATGTATCTGCTTGTCTTTCTGCCTTTTGGTCTCTCTGTCTCTATTTATCCATCTGTCTGCCTCCTGGCCTGTCTGTCTATGTGTCTGTCTATCTATCTGTCTACCTGTCTGCCTCTTGGTCTACCTGTCTATCTGTCGATCTCTTCATCTGTCTGCTTTCTGACTTGTCTATCTATCTGCCATTTTGTCTGCCTTTCGGTCTGTCTGTCTTTCTATCTGGCTATCTGTTTCTATTTGTAATCATACTGTTTATATATTCATTATAAAACTACAATGTAATTGTTTAAATTTATCACAGATATAAATGTATTTTTTTATAATAACAAAAACTACATTCTATTGCACTTGAGCCTCTGCACGTGTTCCTAATAAGTGAGAGTTTCCTTCTGTTGTGCCTGAGCATTAGTGTGCGTTTCTAATAAATTGAGAATTTCATTCAGTTGTGCCAGAGCATTGCTGTGTGGTCCTAATATAATAAAAGTTTCATTGCTTCATTTGCGCCGCAACGCTTGCCGTGCAGTTCCTAATAAAGTGAGCATTATATCAATTGGGGTATCTAAATGCTCTCATTAAGCCCAATTGTCATTACGTCCACTGATGTAGTTGTGTAATCTTTGTCCCTGTGTGTGTATTTCTCCTCTCAGAGATTTATTCAGGATCTGATGGAGGGATTTTTTCCATCTGAGCTGCAGGACAAATTTCCTCATGGGGCACTGATTCAGGTATATTTGTGTCACATCTGTACAACGTGTATATACAGTATATATCTGAGCTATAAGGTGTGTGTGTGTGTGTGAACAGGTGGACGACAGACGGGAGGAGGAGTATACAGTGGAGTTTCCCGGTCAGGGTCACACACTCGGAGGGTCCAAACAGGAAGTGATGTGTTCCAGAGACAAAGTTCCTGACAGAGAGTTCAGTTTGAGCCACGCCCACAAAACAGGTTTCAACATTATTACAATTATATTTAAACAATAAATGAAATAAATTCTGTCCATGAATTTGCAGATAATCAATTATATTATAGTTTTTTATATTTATTTAATATGTATTGAACAGTTTAGATATTTTATATTAAATTATTTATTGATTAGATTTATAAGATTTATAAACATATGACAAACAGCAATGAAATTTTAAGTTTTGTAGATTATTTCTTTGTAGCAATGCTAATAAATGTTATACCATTGGAAATCATGTTCATTTCCCTTTTAAATGTAAGGAACATGTATTTGTGAGATAGGCAGGAAAACTGAGTATGTGGGTTGCACTCATGAAAAATTTGCCAAATCCTCTTTGCCATTGCAATCAGCTTCTTCTGCCAATGATGTCTGATGTTTGATATTTAGTGTCTGATGTTCGGTGCGTGCTGTTCGGTATTTGCTGTTTGACCTTTGCGGTAATAATGTTTTGATGTTAGATGTTCAGTGTTCGATGTTCAGTGTTAGATGTTCAGTGTTAGATGTTCAGTGTTCGATGTTCAGTGTTAGATGTTCAGTGTTAGATGTTTGGTACTCGATGTTCTGTGTTTGTTGTTCAGTGTTCGATGTTCAGTGTTAGATGTTCAGTGTTAGATGTTCAGTGTTAGATGTTTGGCACTCAATGTTCGGTGTTTGTTGTTCAGTGTTCATTTTGTTGGTGTTTGCTGTTTGATGTTTCAGTGTTAGATGTTTGGTGCTCAATGTTCGGTGTTCATTTTTTGATGTTTGGTGTTAAGGCTTCAATGTTCTATATTTGTAATTTGGCGTTCAGTGTTTTTTTTTAAAGGTTGGGGTCCGATGTTCAGTGTTTGTTGTTTTGTGTTAGGTGTTAAATTTTAAGTGATCTGATATCTACATTGTTTGTACAAGGGGTTAGACAATGAAACTGAAACACCTGTCATTTTAGTGTGGGAGGTTTCATGGCTATATTGGACAAGTCTGGTGGCCAATCTTCATTAATTGCACATTGCACCAGTAAGAGCAGAGTGTGAAGGTTCAATTAGC
>JAOUQV010299810.1:0-13630 GCA_028565295.1 Aspidoras spilotus
TGTATTGGCTGCAAAAGGAGGCCCTACACCATACTAATAAATTATTGTGGTCTAAAACCAGGTGTTTCAGTTTCATTTTACATATACATATATACACACGTGTATGTATATATACATACACGTATGTATGTATCTATATAAATAGCCCACCCTGTATATTCGCAAAAACATCATATTGAACCTGGAAAAATCCTGCGAGCATCAGCTCAAGGCTGTATGGGATGTCTGTCGAAATATATATTAAATTTTAACCATACAATCACTTTTTAGGACATCACAATCATTCTTGAAACACAGGATGAAAGAAGAAGGAAAGGAAGTGAGGTGAGAAATCAGGGCAAGATATAAGGGGGCAAAGTAAAATTGGTGTGAATAAAGCAGATAGAGCGATGGAAAGAACTGATACACTGAATATGCTGCAGAAGTCAAAGCAAGGTAATGCCGATTTTTCTTTCCTGACTAATTTGATACATGAGAATTATTTTATTAAATGTTAAACTCACCAGGCAGCACTTAAAGACATGGGTTATAACCTCAATTTCATGCTGCATGTAGAGGTGAAGTCTCCTAATTTACCACAGTCTCAAATTAAGATAAGTATTTTGCTTTGCTATTAGAATTGTACATTTTCATTTAAAAATAGTGGAGCGTATTAAAATGAAATATTGTATGGTGGGATGAAACGGTGGCGCAGTGGGTAGCACTGTTACCTCACAACAAGAAGGACCAGGGTTCAATACCCGGATGAGATGACAATGGATATTTGTGTGTGAGTTTTCATGTTATCCCGGGAACACGGGATTTCGAATGCGAAAGATAATGAATGAAAACATGAATGTTATATGATTTGCATAATAAACCTGTACATACATAATATTTTGATAAAGAAAAATCCCAGCTAAAAAAAAAGGTTGGATGGTCACTGGATTTAAAACACACCAGCTATGCTATGCAGTTCACAACACCTTCTATAAGAGCCAATTGTAACATACCCACCAACTGTGGCCATCTTTAGATCACATGCCTCTTGCCTGGTGTTCCTAATCTAGTCATCATTCATTGTATAGTTTTTTTGTCAAGTAACAAATACAGAAGTTTAATGCTGTACTAATCATTCATGACATATTATATGTTTTGTTACATTAGTAAAATGAATAAGCGAAATTATGTCAGTTTGTGATTAGCAATCCAGCCGAGGATGATTCAAAGGCCAAACTCTGCAGTATATGACACCCATGTTATCCCCACATATTTAAATATACAATATATTGAACCCAGGAAAGGAATTCTTCAGTTCTTGAATTGAGATCAAAAAGCTTAGAATGCACAGCATGACATGCTCATTGAAGTTACTGAAAACAAAGACAACCAATGACAACCAAGTTTCTGGCAGTGTCAGAATTTTTGTATTAAAATCTCTGTCACCATAGAGACTATGTTCCAAGCCGCCAAAAGAAGCAAAGAAATGGATCATGCTGTGCAACTCAAGCTGCATAATAAATTGTGTTTGAGCAAGTGATCATTTTGAGTGCGGATCTTTTATAAAAAAAAAATTATGCCTTAAGTTTAAAGTTCATCTAAAAAATATTAACTGGACACTGTACACTCTTTGTAAGGTATGTGGGGCAGGTATAGGGTGCAATTGCATTAGTTTATTAGAAAGTGAAAGAGAGCATCACATCTTGAATGTTGCCTAAGATGATGTTTTCAGGCAATTATGGGAAATTGTGTAAATTTGATTACCAAACTAACTATAAGTTATATAACTATAAATGGGGAACTTGTATTCGGTTTGTTTGGCAGTGCACACGCTGGATGCAGCCTCATTGTTTTTTTCAACTAGGATTTAACTAAACAAAAATGATATCACAGTAATTTATACTAATAAATATAAGACATTCCCAGTCTTTGACTTATCCAGGAATGCCTCTTTGATTATCCCATACTAATATCCTTACAGCTCATTTCTTTTATATGACCCCATATTTCATATCAGGTCATTTATTTGAATGTGTGTTAGAACTAACATAGATAGAAGTATTTAGTTGTCTAGTTTTTGACAAAGATTGTATCGTGTTTACGTGGTACAACCTGAAAACAAACCTCGAAAGACCCACGGGTTTAGGACAGGGGTTATTTCGTCAGGTTAATGTTGCATGTATTATTACAGTCTCCTCGTTTACTACAGTCTCTAATTAAGAGTAATAATTTGCCTTACTTTTAGATATGTTTGCATGTACTAATTTTAGCCAATTTTACAAAGACACATTGTATGGTGTGTACATATGATGTAACACTCTTCCTTCTTATTAATTCTTTTCTATTTCTATACTAACAGCTCATTTTTGTTTATTTGACCACATTTTAGTTAAGGATGTAGGCAGGACATAGTAATTTTTAAAGCCTTTATGAGTTACATATACATTATTGCGACCAACTTAAAAGACCTAGTAGCCTGAGGAAGTCTGGTTCATGTCGTGAACCTGCACATATGGTGTATGTATGTTTGTGAAAGAAACCTTATTTGTGACTTCTTTAGTGTGAAATGGGTGACACTCTGATAGAAGTAGAGAATGAAGGTGATAAAAGTAGGTATGAAGAGCGTGTCTGAGACAAGAAATGTTTCAAGAGAATAGTGTGTAATTTTTAGAACCATCTGTTATCTGCAATCTAATCTGTATGTGCAATAATGGAAGGCTGAAGCTGTTATGAATCAACTGTACGAAGAGGACACAAGTCAACAAAGGTAAGGCTAAGCACATATTCCATGGCAGAGATCAAAAATAAAAAGCATTATGAAAATATTGAGTTCATGGCTGGACTGGCTTTATGCTGCAGCTGTAATTTTATGAGGCACTGTATTTGACACACTTTAATTTACACAACATCCACAAAATATGATGTCTGATAAGACTTCCCTTCTGGGCTGTTGTGGATTAAATCCAATTTCCAGGCCAGAAAGACATAATTAATTTATTCCCCCATATTTTTTGCTCACAGTATTGAGTGGAACAAGGGTAAGTCAATAAATATCCACACTCCAGTTATATTAAAGTTTCTGTTGGACGCACTGTCTAATCGGAGCTTTTGGTACGAGGTCACTGTCTCACAATCCATAGCTGTGTAGGACTGAGCATGTGACATGTTCCTTTGTGACTGTGGTGAAAATATCTATTTTCCATTCATGATTTGCAAGAAAAAAGTGTGTAGTGATTATTTTGGATATCAGAAGGTGTGTCTTTTGCCAATATTCATCAAAACATTAATGCACAGCAGGTGCTGGTCATAATATTTTTTTTTTTTCATAATTCTATTAAAAAAGTGAAACTTGTATACTATACACATGCCTTACACACATTTTTAATTTTTCTTTATTTTCTTTTGATTTAATGATTATAAATGACAACTAATAAAAAAGTAAATATTTCAGAAAATTGGAATATTACTTTAGACCAATACAAAAAAAAATATTTTTAGAAATGATGGCCAACTGAAAAGTATGAACATAAAACATATCAGCATGTACAGCACTCAGTACTTAGTTGGGACTCTTTTTGCCTGAAATACTGCAGCAATGCGGCGTGACATAAAAGCGATCACTGCTCGGGTGTTTAAGAGCCAAGGTTGCTCAGATAGTGGCCTTCAGCTGTTCTTCATTGTTGGTTCTGGCGTGTCGCATCTTCTTCAGAATACCCCACAGATTTTTTAAAGTGTCAAGGTCAGGTGAGCTTGATGGACAATTAAGAACAGGGATACCATGGTCCTTAACCCAGGTACTTGTAGCTCGACCAGCACCTGCATATGACGAAAGTCTTTTGTCTAGAAGTAGTGTGGTGTAATAGATAGAGAGTTTCATATTGAAAGCATGTTTACCTTAAAAAATGGCAAGCAGCAGCTACATTGTGCAGTGTGTTTTGTGGGTTGAGGTGCAGGCCAGTCAAGGTTATCCACACTAGACTCTAACATCCATTTCTTTATGGACTTTGCTTTGTGCACTGCTGCACAGTCATTTGGGAAGAGGAAGGGGCCAGCTCCAATTTTCCAACATGTGCTGTCCCTCTTATGTTCTTATTCATAATCCTGTCCATCCTGGTCACTCCTAATTAGAACCTCAACATCTTAAGCTCTGCCACCTCCAGCTCTGCTTCTTGTCTCTTAGTCAGTGCCACTGTCTCCAAATGATACAACAAGGCTGGATTCACTACTCTTTTATAAACCTTTCCTTTCACTTTTGCTGCAGCTCTTTTGTCACACATCTCTCCTGACACTTTTCTATATCCACTCCATCCTGCCTGTATTCTTTTCTTCACCTCTTTTCCACACTTTCAATCTGCTTGCACAGTTGATCCTAAGTATCTGAATTCCTGTACCTTTATGAACACTGTAGCCTGACTGTCTTACATGCCTCCCTCTAATTCACACGTATTCTGTCTTACAAATGTTGACTTTCATTCCCCTTCATTCCAGAGCATACCTCCACCCCTCCAAGTTTTCTTCTAGCTGTTCCCTGCTTTCACTACAGAAAACATCATAGTCCACTGTGATTCCTGTCTGACCTCATCTGTTAGTCTGTCCATCACAAGAGCAAACAAGAAGGGGCTCAGAGCCAATCCTTGATGCAGGCCCACCTTTACCTTAAAGCTATCTGTTACTCATACCGCACATCTCACTACTATCATACTGTTCTCATACATGTCCTTCACCAACCACTCCAAAATTGCTCATATAACACCACAGTTTCTCCCTCAGCACCCTATCATATGCTTTCTTTAAATCCACAAAGACATAGTGTAGCTCTTTCTGACCTTCTCTATACTGCTCCATCAGCATTCTCAAAGCAAAAATTGCAGCTGTGGTGCTCTTTCTTGGCATGAAACCATAATGCTGCTCACAAACAGTCACTGATTGTATAAGCCTTGCTTCAAAAATTCTCTCCCAAATTTACATTGTGTGACTCTAACTTTATAATGCTGTAATTGCTACAACTCTGCACATCACCCTTGTTCTTATAAATTGGTACAAGTACAATTTCCCTCCATTCCCTAGGCATCAATTTACTCTCAATAATCTCATTAAATAATCTCGTCAAAACGGAAACTTCCATCTATCCTATACATTTCAATTTACAGGTATGTCATCATATCTAACTGCTTTTCCCTTCTTCATCATTTTCCAAAGCTTTCCTTACTTTATTCTTGCTAATCTATATTATAGCCTGTTTCACTATTTCTCTGCCCATTCTTATTTTATATAGCCACTGACAACATTCATTATTATACCTTCAATTTCTAACTTCAAACTAATCACTCTATCTGACACCCTTTTCGCCTCAACAACATTCTTTGCGTAGTCCTCCTTCAGGACCACTCCAACTCCATTTCTATCCTTCCACTTTTTCTCCTGCACACACAAAATATCCACCTTTCTTCTGGCCATCATATCAGACAATTCTCTACGTTTCTCTGTCATAGTCCCTACATTCAGGGTTGCTATCTTAAGTCCTACACTCTTTTTGTTTCTCTCTGTTGCTACCCTCCTTGTCGTCTTCGGCAAATGGTTGCTCAATTTCTGCCAATACCCTATTTGCCACCAGTACTGGTGGTGGTCGTTGTTAACCCAGGCCGTGACCGATCCGGTATGAAGGAACATTTAATAATGCGCATTTTAATTTTGGAAAAAGTTTTATGCTGGATGCCCTTTCTGAGGCAACCCTGACCATTTATCCGGGCTTGGGACCGGCACTAGAAATACACTGGCTTGTGCCCTCTAATGGCTGGTTTGTTAATATAGTGTACATAAAATATGATAAATCTCACTGGGATTAGAAAATTAAGATGCATCTTCTGTGTGAAATAAATCTAATTTCAGATCATAACAAAAATGTGCAGACATTAGTCACTCCATAATCTCCTTTTTCTATTTTGAGCTAGTATATTTTGCTTTGTGTAGTTTTATAACTTTGGGGTGTGAATTTTGCCAAAACATGCCAAAAAATATGATATTCTTGGCTTGCTCTTGTTGCTAAATTATTTAATCCGAATAAATTCTAAACCAAACAGAATACAATTCATACATGCATCTGAACACTTGGTCGGATTAAGATATAATTCTTTGTAAATCCTGGGATTTGAATCTAGCACAATCTGATTACTATATGTTTTTTTCAGAGCATTAATCCCTGAGATCTTGCTGCCATAATTCCATGAGCTACATACTATATTAGACTTTATACAATTTTTTTCTTTCTCTCACTCTCCGCTCTAAGGACTCAGTTACAACAATTCTTTTGTGTTATTTTTAATTGAGCGGTTCTGGGAATTTAGTGTTAGAAGAGGTCTCTTTACACTGGAACACGCTGCAGGGTTCAAAAATAATATGGCAGGCTTCTCCTTATCCTCGCCTTTTGCCTTTTCATACCCCTCTGTTTTTTAAACTGTGTGTGTGCTGTTTGCCGTTATATATTCCTCTATCTTAACTGCATGCTAAGGCATTCACATAATTTTGAATGCTGTAATTATTTCAGTTTGTCGTGTGTGATTGAAACAGAACACCGAGTTTAAAACATGTGGAAAGTAGTGTATTGCACTATGCCACCATGTTTCTTGAAGCTGCTGAGGAGTTACTCTGCTTAATGTGATGCATTTTTTCTCCCTTATTTTGTACTGTTGACCTGCTATTTGCGATGCAGCAACAGATAAAATAAAAAAGCAGTTTGTTTGCCTGGCCTTGATAAGTGCATTAATGAGCTAGGTTCAGGGACCACAATTATGGATTCCTAGAGTGTCCTCTTACTGTGATAAGAACAAAGCATTTTGAATTTGTGACATCTGTGTGGGTGGTGTACATGGCATCTTTTCAACATTGAGTTGGATTATAATGAAGAGAATGTGTGATGAAGAATCATTGAAGCTTTGTAATGAAAGATCCTTCAAGGATAATGGGAGTGTAGCATTAGCAGTTTAAGTGAGAAGAGTGTTATGGAGTACAATGGGCACTCAAACTCAGGCTTGTACACAGTTTAATGAAGATATTTACACTGATAGTCTGTTGCAAGCATGATATATGCATAACCTTGTAAAAATCAGCCTTGCTTAAAAAGTCTATGGTTTGCTACTTATAATTATCCCACATCTACTAATATACAGTATGTGTGTACAGAAGTTGCAGTTGAGGGCAGTAATAATAACTTATATAAAAAATAAATTAATATTTTGAGTCTATATGCTTTATCTAATAGCTAATGCTTTAGACTCTTACATACAGGCATGCATTGTATTGTATACTGTAATAAATTGTTTTACATAGTTTAAATGTATATTAAATTCTGTTTGAAAATAATATTATTCAGGTTTTACAAGTTTCAGCAAAATATCCATCTTAAATAAATCTCACTGGGATTAGAAAATTAAGATGCATCTTCTGTGTAAAATAAATCTAATTTATCAAATTAAAACAAAAATGTGCAGACATTAGTCACTCCATAATCCCCTTTTTCTCTCTCATTATTTGCAATTTATCTTACAGTAAAATCATTATGTTCATCTTAGGCAAACTGTTTGTAATTTAATTTCCCATAAAAACACATACTGGTGGTCCCCTTGATGCGGGGATGGGCTAGTGGTTAAGGCTCTGGGTACTGATTCCAAGGGTATTTTGAGCTAGTGTATGTTGCTTTGTGTAGTTTTATAACTTTGGGGTTTATAGCTTGTCTAAAATTACATTACCTCAAAGAGAATTTGCTGAACCATAAATCTAAAGTACTCCAAACAACTTGCACATTTTCAGCTACCTAGTGATTTAAAAAAGTGAGATCTCTCTGTTATGTGACAAGGGAATTTCACTCTGCAGTTATTCATATACACTATATTTGCTCACCCATTCAAATGATCGGAATCAGGTGTTCAAATAACTTCCAGTGCCACAGGTGTATAAATGCTTCAGCATACCAAGATTATATTGGTCATTTTGGGCAATCCTATGGTCCCAATTTTGTGGGAACCGTTTGGAGCTAGCCCATTCCTCTTCCAACATGATTATGCACCAGTGCACAAAGCAAGGTCTATAAAGATATGGATGACAGTCTGGTGTGGATGACAGAGTCCTGACCTTAACCCCGATAAGAAATCTTTGGGATGAAGAGCGGAGACTGAGATCCAGGCCTTCTTGTCTAACATCAGTGTGTGAACTTACAAATGCGCTTCTGAAAGAATGGTCAGAAATTCCCATAAAGACTCTTAAACCTTGTAAATAGCCTTCCCAGAAGAGTTGAGACTGTTCTAGCAGCAAAGTGTGGACTGATCAAGTCAAGTCAGGTGAGCGAATATAGAATGGAAATAAAGAAATATTGAGTATGCCAAATCAAGTCTTCTTATTTATTGGATATTTTAAAAATAATTCAGTCTGACATTCCATTAATGTTCTTGTCCATTTCCTCTCTGTTAAAAAAGGTAAGACAGTGAGTAGTAAAAATATAGCCTGTTTTACCCATTTTTTCTTTGCTGAAGTTTATCTAAGCAAGCGTACACAATTTACAAATATTTTATTTGTAAAAAAATGTTTTTGATTAAAAAGAGTAAATTAATATTTAATTAAAATTACAAGTATATGGTTTCTAATAAAAGTGCAATTTTGCCTCCAATGACCCACGGATGAAAGCTAATTGAGCATACACTGTATAAGTTGTAATTTTACTATATGTGATGGTTAGTCTATCATTCCTCTCAAAATAGGATTCTAATTACTGAAATAGTTGTCTCATTTTTTTTGCAAAGCTTAATATTAGTTGGTTTATTATAAGGTTTGTTTTAAAACAAGTGTTCTGACAAGAACTGAATATGTATGGAGCTGGTTTAAGCACATTCTTTGTTCTTCCTTTTTCTTCCCATTTTATAAAGGAAGGTCTCTTTCTACCCAGAGGACCATTTAATTTACACAGAACCTTCTATGCGGTTAGATCATCAGTTCCCAGCAGAAACCATTCCCAGTAGATGTGCTGAGTAATGACTTCTCTGAACTGCCTTCAGTGATGCTGGTGATTTACTACTGCTGCTGTGAAACTCTTCTTTAGCATTAATGTTGTTCAGATGCTCAAAAAATGACAGGTAAAATAACATGGGATCTTACATATTATATCAGTACAGTTTCTGATTTCCATATTTGTACATTCACAATCATACAGTATGTGATTATTCATGGGATAAGAGCTCAGTATCAGATATTACATTGTAGTTCCTCTCAATGCAGTCTTCCAACCTGAAAATACAAAAGACTTCTTTCAGTCTGTCCTGGTTGTGTGCGACCCTTTGATAAAACATTGATGTATGTGCGTGCTCTTTTTCATTTAGTGACTTGTCACATGGCAAAGCTCACTTTGACTTGATACTGACATACGCTTACACCCACCTAAAGTACCGACTTTTAGGCTGGAGAGACACAGCCTCTTGATGTGCTCTCTCATGATTTAACCTCAAACCCGGCAATGTTAACATTAAGAGACGGATCTTTTGGGCATTTTATGGATAATTTTGTTAAATATCATATAAAATATGTTTTATACATGTACAAGTTAAAAATTAATGTAAACAGATCATGAGAACAGATAAATGCATTAAGCCATGTAGAGGTGGTCAAACTGAGCAACAGAATGAGGAAGAAAGGTTATTTACGTGGAATGGTTGTTGGTATCAGCTGGACTGGTCTGAGTACTAGAAACTACTGATCTACTGGAATTTTCAGGCTTTACCATCTCTAGGATTTACAGAGAATGATCAGAAAAAGAGAAATTATCCAGTGTACACAGTTGTATGGACGAAAATGTCTTCTTGATGTCAAAGTAGAATAGGCAGACTGGTTCGGGATGGCAAAAAGGACAACAGTAACTTTAATCTGTTGAAAGTAAGTATTAAGGCACCTCTGGAAGCAAAGGGCGGTGCAACGATTTACTTGGAAGTTGTACCTAATAAAGTAACCAATCAGTGTATATACAAAATCAGTCCTTAATTTTTTCAGGATTAATGTTCAATGCACCACATTATGTTGATCTTAATTGTGTAAATGAACTAATAATCCTTATAGGTCTATAGTTCCACTGTAAAATATACAGAGGATATATAAAATATGATCTTGGCTCAATAATGCAAAATACACCAAATAATCTTAGCTGTGTAAATAACCATTAAATGTGTTTGGATTAATGAAATATATTTACATATTATTTGTTATCATAATCTCAAAATGGGGCAGGATTAGTGCAAGAGCACCAAACTTCAGGCTTACCAACTTTTCATTTTGACAAGGTGCTGACTCACTAATAAAGGGATGCATGCTTGAATATCCCTGCCTTTCCTCTAAGCTTACCTGCTAGACCCTGAGACAACGTACTTAACGAAATGTGCTCTATAGGATCTTCTGTCACACAAGATGGTAGAGTGACAGACTGCGACCGTGTTCAGAATGTCTAGCGCTCAACATCGAGCTCTAAATTTTATTTACATTATTACATAGAATATTTATTGGCTTTTTGTTGTACACGCTTAAAGTAAAAAACACACATTATGTACAGTGCATATACTGTAAATCAGAAAGTTTTTGAGAAATTTCTTGAAATTGCTCTTTTAAATGTACTAATTTTGTCCTGTGTCCTATTACTATAATCATAATCATCACAGAACAACCAGAACAATCGTTAAATAAATCAAATCCCCAAACACATATGTGTGAAAAAACAATGAGCTGAAATGGAGAAGAAATCCGGAAAAGCTGCACTCTGCCCTGTAATTGAGTCTGAGGGTTAAACTGCCACTCACACTCTCAGACTAGAGATCTAGTTTAATTCCTCTAGCGCTCATTGCTCTGACTATATTACAATAATGACATCTTTACCTCCCACACTTGTCATTTTAATAAATCTCCATTTGGTCCATTTGACCTTTTAGCAGTTTCATATGCTTAAACAGGTGAGAAACTTCGGGTTTGCCACGTGTTTATTTTACAAAAAACTTGCCAAGATGGGCTAAGAGTGCTGAAACAGACAAGAATCAAATATACTTGGGAAATAACACATAATAGATGGCTTCATACCTAGGAAGCTGAAATAAATGCAAGCAAATCTATATTGAAAACAGGTACAAGTGAATGAGAAAATTCACTAATATAAGAAAATAAAAACTAAGAGTTTTAGCTGGGTGTGGCCTAAAATATTAAATAAAAAAGAGATGCATGGATGAATGGGTGGTGGGGTGGACCAGAATAGCATTACCAAAAACAGGACATTAAAATGTATAAACTACAGAAAGAAAACTATTGATTTCTGTATCAAATAGTGGAAAAAGATCTGCCAAAATTTACGTTGGTGAAACTTTTATGTCTTCTTCTTCTTCTTTTGGCCTCTCCCTTATTCAGGGGTCACAGCGAGTTAAACTTCTCCACCTTACTCTGGCAGAGCTGATGCTTGATGCAGTCCCACTTTTACCTTGAAGCTATCTGTCACGTCTACAGCACACCTCACTATTGTCATGCTGTTCTCATGTTCTGCACCAATCTAACACAATTTTCAGTCACTCTGGAATTACAACACCACAGTTCCTCCCTCGGGAACCTATAAATAAGCTTTCTCTAAAGCCACAAAGACACAGTGTAGCTCTTTCTGACCTTTTCTATACTTCTCCATCAGCATTCTAAAATAAAAAATTGCATCTGCGGTGCTCTTTCTTGGCATGCTTATCTAAGCCTAGCTTCCACAACTCTCTCCCAAATCTTTATTGTGTGGCTCATTAACTTTATACCACTTTAATTTCTACAACTCTGCACATCACTGTTCTTAAAAATCGGTACAAGTACACTTTCCCTCCATTCCTCAGGCATCATTTCAGTCTCAAAAATTTTATTGAATAGACTAGTCAAAAACACCACTCCCATCTCTCCTATACATTTCTATACCTCTACCGGTATGTTATCAGGTCCGACTGATTTTCCGTTCTTCATCCTGTTCATAGCTTTCCTTATTTCATCCTTGCCAAACTTCACTGCCTACTGTTCCACATTTTCTATGCCTACCATTTTTTTACCTTGTGATTCTCTTCATTCATCAGCTCCTCAAAATACTCCTTTCAT
Source organism: Aspidoras spilotus (assembly GCA_028565295.1). Classification (NCBI taxonomy): domain Eukaryota; kingdom Metazoa; phylum Chordata; class Actinopteri; order Siluriformes; family Callichthyidae; genus Aspidoras; species Aspidoras spilotus. Next base: position 12,112 of record JAOUQV010299810.1, read on the forward strand.
CTTTCTCTCACCCTCTCTGGTGAAACATTTGTTTATATCATCAAAATGTAATTTAAAAACGGCGTAACTAGTGGTTCATGTGGAATTTTAAAGGAAAAGTAACTCCTTTGTTATTTTCTTTGTAGTAAATCTAATTTCTGCAAGTCATTTAGTGCACAATAAGTGGAATAAGTGGGAAGACATAAGCCTTTATATACAGTGAATATTGCTAAGCTTGACTCTTGCCTATTATAAAATTCCTGTTTGCAGCTCTAAGCCAGACACTGGGCTGTTTTGACTTTGCCATTTTGGAATTTGTGTATTTTAGAATGATTCTCTTGACTTTGACGGCTTCTTTTAATAAACTCTCATAAAACGACATCTAAAACACCTCGCTGTTTGTTACAGTTATGCGGTATGTTGCCAGAAAGGTATAAAACAGTCCCTTTCAGCTAGAAGCCTCGTTTCTGTAACAAAATAGAAATTCGTCTGTACACAAAAACTACAATATGTACAATAATTTAAAATATAACTATATAGTGTACACAATGCAGTACACTGGATGCAGTTTATTTTGTTTATTGTGTATATATGATAACTTATTTTACTTAATTTCACTAATTTCATTGTATTATTATCTTTTCTTTATTTTTTCCTATTGTATTATTATCCTTTCTGCTATCTCCCTCATTGTAAAGCACCCCTTTCTGAGAAAAGTTCTATATAAATAAATAAACTTTATATACAAACCACTATAAAGAACAAAAAACAAGATGAAAATAGTTTTCTTAAAACTCTTTGGGAAATGCAGGGAAATAGAATTGTTTTGCTTTGTGGGATATGATGTACAGTACCTCCTTAAAAAACTTTAGGAACAATTTTTTTATTTGAGACTTTTTTTCATTTTCTTGTAATGTGCAAAATCACAGGGAAGCTGGAGCCCATCCGGCAGCTCTGTGTGTGAGGGCAGGAACAACCCTAGACAGGGCCCCAACATAGAGCACACACCAATCAACCTATCATGCATGTCTTTGGCATGCGGGAGGAAGTAATAGTACCTATTTGAAACAGCTAAATCTCTGTGGTTCAAAGAAGATTTCGTATCTAAACAAGATCAAGAAGCGCAGATGTCTTCTCTGGGCCAAGGATTATTTAAAATGGACTGTGACAAATTGATAAACTGTTCTGTCGATAGACTAATCACAATTTTAAGTTCTTTATGGAAATCAGGGACGCTGTGTCATTAGGAGTAAAGATGAGAAGGTTGACCTAAGATGAGATGTTATCAGTGCTCAGTTCAGAAGCCTGCACCTCTAATAGTATGGGGTTGAATTAGTGTGTGTGGCATTACACATCTGGAAGGACACCATCAATGCTAAAAGGAATAGGGGGTTGGACAATGAAACTGAAACAACTGGTTTTAGACCACAATAATTTATTTGTATGGTGTAGGGCCTCCTTTGGCGGCCAATACAGCGTCAATTCGTCTTGGGAATGACACATACAAGTCTTGCACAGTGGTCAGAGGGATTTTAAGCCA
>JAOUQV010300018.1:0-13627 GCA_028565295.1 Aspidoras spilotus
TTTCACTGCACGGATGGGTTAAATGCGGAGGACCATTTCCGCTGTGTGCGAACACAGTGGCAGAATGTATCACTTTCTTTCAACTCACGACCATGCAATTCTGTATTTATGCACCATCAGGACTTTATCAGTAAAAGTAATAAAAGGTACTTTTTAATCTCACCCTGTTATTTATATTTAGTTTTATCAATTTAACTTAACTAACTTAACTAGATACTAAGTTACTGACAGTTTTATTTAAAATTAATGAAGATTGCTAAGAAGCTGGATCATGGGGAATTTGATTTGTTTTAAAACATTAAAACACTTATCAAATTCCAAAGCCATATTGAGATATTGCATTCCAAAATATGTATATTCATTGTTACAAGATGGATAAAAATGATTTTCTCTGTGACTGTTTTAACATGCAAACTGCATACCTGTTCTCCTTGCTGACCGGGTGGTCCTAGATAGCCTTTGGGACCCTAGGCAAAACATTGAATGAAAACAAACGATGAGAATGCAATGGAAGAGAGGAAGAGATGCATCACCTTGTTTCCATTCCTTTTATGTGTTCTTATTTCCCACTCCACCCACATTGATGTGGATTTTGTTCACAATATTGCTTCTATACTAACAAACACTAAAAATTCTCTCTAAACTCGCAAAATCTGACTTTTTCATTTTTACAGCTAGATCCAGGATTATACACGGGAGACCAGTCACAGCAGGGAAAGAGACAGGAAGTCAAAAGTACATGTAGTAGAACTGTGCTTTCTCGCTTTGCTGCTAGATCTGATGTTTTCATTAATAACACAAAATGTCCCCAATAAAATGTGGATTCTGCAATTTTGTTCAACAGATTTATTACTTAATACTATTATTATTATTACTATTAATTATTATTATTATTCTGTTGCGGAAATCTTGTCTGAATCCTATAGCAGACTCTGTGATATCATGTGTCAGATATAACAATAATCTAACAAAAGAAGTTTGAAGACTGAGGCTTTCAACTATGCTTTTTATTTAATCAATCAGCATATTCCAGAAATCAGATCATGCAGGAGACATTCCTGTAAACCAGCCAGACATATTAAAGATTATATTCTGTCCATTATCATGTGTCAGTTATACTTTGTTACCAATTCTAGCATATTTTAGATGTTCTATAAGTACTGTGCATTTACTGGTCATGATCAAAGAAATTGTCTACAACATTATTTTCATGCATAATAAATTCAGGCTGTGGAAATTCAAAATAAAACAGCACTTACTGTAATTTAAAGCATGATAAAATAATTATATACAGTAATTTAAGCAGGCTAACGATTGCACTGTATACATAGGATGCCGTGGAATGGGAATTCAGAGACCAGTGGAAGATTCTGTCCTTTTACCTTGAACCCTGACAACACTGTTTTGCTAGAAGGTTATTTATGCTTAACTGAGTTCCGGTATGCAGGATTATTTCTGTTCACAGCCATAGCCACCTGGAGTGAGATGCCTGTAATCATGCTGCTTCAGTGTGTATTGAAGGCAATAGTAATAAAACCTGCATTGGTTGCATGAGGGGAAATTATAAATATATTTTGTATTTCCTGAAATAAAAAATGTGCTTGAAATGAGTGAGATACATTAAACTATAAATGCATATAAAATGTAAAAATCAGTATCCTTAATGCCAAAGCAATCCATCTCAAATCATTAATGCATCTCAATAAAAATTTATTCATTCTGTAAACAAGGGCAGGAACAACCCCGGATAGTGTGCCAATCCATCATAGGGCATACACACACAGTAACACACACATTCACACTCTAAGAGCCACTTTAGAGACAACAATTAACCTAGCATGCATGTCTTTGGTGAACCCGGAAAAATCCCATGCAAACACAGAAAGAACATGCTAACTACAAATGGACATTTCCCAGGTTGCCCCACGCTAGCTTTGAACCTGGCTCCTTCTTGCTGTGAGGCAAAACACTACCACTGTACTACCTTGTTGCCCTAAATAAAAATTAAAAACCATAAATCGGATCCATTCCAAAAGACATATTGCAGTCGGCTACATGATTATATAGATAATGGTGTTTGGAAATCTGTAGACTAAGCTTTTCAGGGCATGTTTTATGCTTAACTGAGTGGAAGAATCGGTATAATAACAAGAAGTAGAAGCATTATAAGGAATAACAATATAGTGCATTTTAAGCAGTATAACTAATATAAACCATCAAAAATTGATCACAAAGATAGCTACAATATTTATACCTATATGTATCCCTATTACCAATAAATAACCTATATGTCACATCATAAGACATCCACCAGAAACTGCTTTCATTTCTGAGCTGCTGTCATCTTCACATCTATTCTACTAAGTCCTATTCTGATGTGGAGTTTCTAAAGGGGTTCTAAAGTGCAGTTCTAAAGAGTCCATCTTCATTCTCATTTGGCTATATTCTTGCATTATAGTTGAAAAATCTGGAAATTTATTATATAACACATCCAGCAGAATTCAACCACTGTTTACAGAGTGACACATAATATCTGTTTGGATGCTGGATTGTGATAGCTCAAATAGTAGTTTTAAAACATTCTTTTTCAGGAAGTTGGTACAGCTTTCTGTGAAGTATGTCTGGCATGACTGACAAATTCTGTCATCTTCCTCTGGAAAAGTTCTAGACCTTTTAAAAGGATGTTATTAAGATGATCTTGTCTTTCAGACAAATAAATGCCTGTGCTGCTATCACTCATATCATCCCCGGTTTCATGTCTCTTTAATGTCTCTTTAAAGTCATTGTTTCAGAAGGTTGCTGTTAAAAGATGAGCTCTAATTTTGTGAGGTTCATGACAAGAACTTTATGCTACAATGTATCTCTAGCTCATTGAAAATACCCAAGCCAAGCATTGATGAACTCTGTAACTGACACTATACACACTCTACTCCAGGGAATGTAAAAAAACATCTGGCATATAAATTGCATATTTGGGGTGTGACACACAGAAACCCATCAATTCTATCACCTCACTGACATCAGCCAGGTGAGCTGTTATGAGTACTCACAAGGACTGCATGAAGAGAAACTTACCTCTAAACCTGGAAAACCTTTGGGCCCTGGTAGACCAGGTGGTCCTCTCATACCCTAGGCAAAATTAAAGAACAATAATCTAGAATAATTTCATGAAACAGGCCTGGACGCAAGATCTATGGATTGAGGAAATGGCAATTAAACGGTTAATGATCTCTGAAGAAGATTTTGTTACCTGTTCTCCTTTCATTCCCTGACCTGGAGACAGCCCGGGGTCACCTTTGGCACCCTGCAGCAACAAAACACGATCTTAGTTCTTAAATTTCATGTCCAACTATTTAGAAGAAACTGAAATTGAACTGGTCTCAGAAATGACTTAGTACCAAATTCTCAGTATGTTATGTAAATAACTGAACAAAGAAAATCTCCCAACAAAAGTCAAAATAAAGTAAAAAGCTCCTAGCAATATTAATTCTGGAATAAGAAAATGGTTGTTTTTAGCTGAAATAGTTTCATGTAGTCCTACAACATTTAGTGCAACTGTAAATGAATGAAAAACAAAATATTATTCTGTAAATAAATAAAAAATAATAAGTGTAATTATTGTGTTTGCAGATGACATTGTGATCTGTAGTGAGAGCAGGGAACAGCTAGAAGAAAGCTAGAAGATGGAGGGATGCTCTGAAAAGAAGGGGAAAGAAAGTAAACTGTACTAAGAGAGAATGCATGTGTGTGAATCAGATGGAGGCAGGTAGAACAATCAGATTACAGGAGGAAATTGTGACAAAAGTGCAGGAGTTCTGGTACTTGGGATCAATGGTTCAAGGAAATGTGGAGTGTGGAAAAGAGGTGAAGAAGAGATTACAAGATGGATAGAGTGGAAAAGTGTCAGGAATGATGTGTGACAAAATTGTTGCAGCAAAATTTAAAGGAACGGTTTATAAGAGAGTAGTGACACCACTCTTGTTGTATGGACAGTGACACTGACTAAAAGACAGGAAGCAGAGCTGGAGTTGGCAGACCTTAGAATGTTGAGGGTCTATTCAGGATTAACCAGGATGGACAGGATTAGGAATGAGAACATCAGAGGGACAGCATAGGTTGTAACATTGGGAGATGGAGTTGCTAGGCAGGAGGCAAAAAGGAGTTATATGGATGGGGACAAGGTAGACATGCAGGTAGTTGGTGTGAAAGCAGTAGATGTAGAGGATAGATTGAAGTGGAAAAGGTTGACTTGATGTGGCGACCCCTGATAAATTGAGAGGCCGAAAGAAGAAGAAGTGTAATTATTGGCAAACTAATTAGAATAATGGTAATCATGTATCAAAAATCCCAATTTCTTTCCTCACGTTTAATTTCACTTCTCTATCTCTATGATTGTAATATTACATTAATTCATTACTTTCAATATCAAAATGAATTAAAAATAATAACACATCACATATTGGTGTCACAGCAACAGCACAGGAGTGGCAGTGTTTTTGCACAGATACAGATACTAATCTGGCCCTGACTAGGATAAATAAAGACACTTCTCCTTCTTTGTCATCTCACCATGCTTAACATGCCAAGCTAAAACAGGGTGACAGGGTTTAGAAACAGAAGACATAAATAATCTCAAGGATTCGAATTGATTTCTCAAATCGCTTTACTTGCCCACGTTTACATACACTTAGCATAGTCATTATTGACAAATATTCAAAAAAACTAATTGTTTATTGTTTTCATGTTAACTTCTAGTAAAATAACAGCAGCTAGAAGACAACTAACATGAAACTGCCTTGTTTAACAACTTTGTTATCCAGGCAGGAAAATTCCAAAGACTAAATTTAGAGGCAATACTAAGGTGAATCCATGCAACTAGCTGTTAGTTTCACACACTAAAAATATATCAACAGCCCCATGAACAGATGTCAGCTGTTTTATGGCAACAGGCATGTCTTCATAACACACCCCAGCTTTCAGCAGCCTGCATGCAACATCTTTGTATCACTACTTCGAGCTCACAGGATGTAAGGCTCAGTAATGGGAGCAATGGAGCGTTGCTTTTTTCTTTTCCCCCATAAGAAGATGTAATGACTCATCTCAGTGCTCCAGCTGTGGGTGAAGATGCGCCATTATCATATACACTGAAAGCCAAAGGCTTTCTTAGCTTCTGGGTGGAAGAGCAAACCCCAAGCTGATCACAAGCCCACTCAGGCACTAAAAAGCAGCACACATCCTACATTTTTCAAAACCATCTGACAAATAAAATGGCAATTTATCCTCCCACACTTAGCACATCTGTTTATTGTATCAATAGCAAGGAGAAAGATTTTGGGATTCTGTAGTGAGAACAAAGAGCAGAAACTGGTTCAGTTAACTGAGACTACTTATTGTGTCCGTGTGTAACCATCAGACAAATTTGAATTATATATATATACATGGTTGCAATGTGATATTCCTATAAATTCACTAGTTTTAAAATTCTCTACATCAACCACATTCAAGAAACATTGCCAGGAATTACAACTGCATTGTGTTATATTGTAACAGATTTAATGGCATCATCAAGCAATAATATATTGCCTTTTAGAGACATATGAGAATGTTGCTTTACGAATTAAAATTGTAGGTCATCATATGAGAATCATCAAAAATAGAATCAAACCAACAATGTATCCGATTCCACATTGTGTACACAATACAAGTTTCACAGAATTGCTCAAATTTTCCAAAGGAATTTAAAAAAACAGTTAAATATAAGACATCAATCTTCTTCTTGCTAAAGTATCTGAATCCTAATCTAAACACAGCACTTTATAAAGCAGCACATACACACATGTGCATGCACAAACCATCTTACGCATGTACTATGAAGGAACGTAGATCTCAAATGGAAAAAATATACGGTCAGGCAGAGATCTGCCAGCACATGCTGCCACACACATCAAAACACTGACTCTCATCCAATTTTGTAACACAAAGAGCTATCAGATGCAGTGTGTGTCTGTGTAAAGGTGTACATATGAGGATGCTTCATAGCCAAAAAACAATATCTTCTCACTGCTTTTAAAAATCAGTCAAACTAGAAGTAGTGGGGCTTGACAGTGCAGGGGTTTAGGTACTTGGGGTCAACTGCACAGAGCAATAGTAATTGTGGTAAAGAGGCTAAAAGCAAGTGCAGGCAGGATGGAACGTGTGCAAGTTTAACATTTAAAGTAAATGAAAACGTCTAAAAGTTGGTAGTGAATGTAGCCCTGCTGTATAGTTTACAGTGAACTAAAAGAACAGAGGTAGAGCTGGAGGTGGCACAGATAAAGATGATAAGATTGGAAAATATTATAAATGAGCACATTAGAAGGACAAGACATGTTAGAAGATTAGGTAACAGACTGTGATAATGTGACAAGGAGATTCAGTGAGTATATTATTAAAAGCATGCTGGAGATGAAGCTGCCCGACAAAAAGAGGAGGGGAAGGCCGAAGAGGAAGTTGTTAGATGTGGTGAGAGAGGACATAATATTGGTAGATGTGAAATATAAAGATTCAGAGGACAGGGATAGATCCAGTGGGTTAGGACAGCAACACTAAATAATCTTCCGCCCATCTCAGAGGTAGTGCTGTTCAGTTATATATGAAGGTCCCAAACCGTGAAGCGCTTTATTAATTATTCATTCATTCATTTTCTTTATCCGCTTAATCCTAGTTTGTTTAAGGGTCATGGGGAAGCCTGTTCCCACCCGACAACTCTGGGTTTGAGGGCATGAACAACCCTAGACAGGGCGCCAATCCATCACACACACCCACACACATTCACACCTATCATGCATATATTTGGAATGCGGGAAAGAATCAGAGTACCTGAAGAAAACCAACACAAAAACAGGGAGAACATGCAAACTCCACATAGAAATTTCCTGAATTGCCCCATCCGGGGTTCAAACCCGGGATCTTATTGCCACAACATTATCCACTGTGCCACCATGCCAACCGCTTTATGAATTATTACTAATATTTTTTATTGGATGCACTGAGATTCAGAGAGGCAGTGACGCTGACGTTCTAATAGGGGAGTGATGTGATCACGTTTCTCAGAGTATGTCAAAACCCTAGCAGCAGTATTCTGAATCAGGGGACAGAAAGTCTTAGAAGAAAGACCATAGAGGAGGGAATTACTGTACAATATTATCCAGTTCGGAGGTTACAAAAGCATCGACTAAGATCTCTGTTTTGGAAGAAACAATAGGAATTGATGGAGACGGGCGATGTTGTAGAGATGAAAAAAGACCATAACACAATTTATGTGAGATACAAAAGACATAAATGGGTCACAAATACCATCAGGGCCAGGAGAGAGTGAAAAATGTATCAGATGGCAGATCAGGGCAGACAGAACAAAGAAATGGGTCCTTAGGAGGGTGGTAGGGGCAAGGGTTGTGGGCTTGGAGGTAGTGATAATTTAAGGTATGTGTCCAGATCGACTGTAGAGGAGAAAGAAAATGAGTAGGGAGAACAGATGGAGGAAAGAGACTTCAGGTCAGGAGCCTGTGAATTCAACAGGTTATTATAAATGCCATAAATCTTAAATTGCAGAGCTCAGGTGAAAGCAGTAACAGTTTTGTGTGCTGTAGCCCATTAACAGTAGAGAAGAGGTGTTTTGGGTCCCGTCCATCTTTTTTATTATCAGATGTGAGGTATTTAGAATGTGCTTCATTTAATGTCAACTTGTATATTGTCGTATGGTCTAAATATGTCTAATAATGAATGTGTAAGCCAGTTCCAGGCATCAACGAGTCGATTGTAGCATGTAGCTCTGCAGTATACTGGGGAAGGATAGGATATGGGGACAGATCTGGTTTTGACTGGTGCTAAGAACTCAAGGCTACGAGCCACATACTGATTATACAGAGAACCAGCTTCATCTATAGAAAGGACCTAATGTTGGATAGATTACTTGTTGTAATATTGGAAGACAATGTCTGAGGGTCAACAGCAGAGAAGAGTTTAGCGCAGAAGAGGCGCAAGAAGTAATAAACAGATGATTACATGCACCAATATTAATACCCGTAATATTGTTTATAATCCCTATTGGTGAGCACATTAAGTCTAAAGTATGCTCACGTGCATTGGAAAAATAACATGTTGAAGGAGGTTAAAACAGTGAATCAGTGACTAAAATTCATATGAATCTGTAGAAATAGAATCAGTGTGAATATTGAACTCACTAGGAATAATTAAGGAAGTAGGTAATGTACTGGCAAAGGTCAATATCTTACTACGTTCCTTTAGAAAATCAGTAACGGAGTTCTATGGTGGACAGTAAACGAGCACTGTGACTTATTTCGGAGAAATTCACTTAAAAGTGTAAATGCCTCTTATGACACAATGATTGAGATTCATGGTAAATAGGTTTTATTATGTCGTGTCCAAAAGAAAACAGGTTGAACACAAGCTATCCAGCATGTGCACAATAAAATCTTTTTTATCATTCATGTGCTAAATATAAGTTTACAGATTTTACTCCCAAGTTGATTTAAACACAGAAATCTCCTTTATGAGGAAATCTGTGTTTATATGGAGTGTGAGTCATGCCAGACCTCTGAGGAAGACACACACTTCCTACATCTTATCTCGTATCAGTTCTCTTGAGATTAATCAACAATACAACCACATGTCCAGCTACTGGCCAACTCTCTCTCTCCATCTCTCCACATCTCCATCTCTCTCCACACGTCATGCTCATTAGTTTCAAAGGGAAATATCTATACATATATGTGTGTGTGTATGTGTGCTGGCTGCTCACTGCTCTCGGCACGTGTGCTTACTTCACCAGTGTGTGTGTTTCACTGAACGGATGGGTTAAATGCAGAGGACCAATTCCGCTGTGTGCAAACATAGTGGCGAAATGTAAAAGAAAGCTGGGTTTCCACGTTCGGAGGCGGATCATTGTTCAAATGCGTGTTCTATGTGTTCACTGATAGGGACATTATTTGGTTCTGTGGACTATCATTCTATGACTGCTTTTCTTGGTCTTTTCTTTGTTTTTAGTTCTGTTTCATTTACAGTACTCCTATTATGAATTCACATGCTCTATGTTTAGCATCCATGTGGGATATTTCATCCGAGGATGAAGAAGAATACAAACAGGACGGGTTTTACTTGCTGCTAGTGAATACTTTCATATCAGTCAATGACATGGATGAGACATCATAACCCTAATCCTAAAGTCAACATATAAAGACAGTGTGTATAAAAAATTATTTCTGTTCCACTGACTGAGTTGTGCTTAGTGAGTTCCCTGCATTCTTCTAACATCTATCGCACACCTTGCCTGCAGATTTCAGGCGGAGCCACTTTCCTACACACAGCCTCTCGGACACTGGCAAGCACAGACTCTCCCAACATGTTACATAAAGTATTATAATACATGCGTTTATATAAAACTGATTTATGACTGTTTTTATCAGAAACTCAAGTGACACTTTGTCAAGCAATAGGAATCAAGATTTTAAGGACATTACTGTGTAATACATTTATTCAACCTAAAAAAAATATAAAATAATAATGAAATAATAATAAAAAAATATGAATAAAAAAATAATAATGCATGAAAGTATGCCTCTTTCTTCTCTTTCAAATTGTTTATACCTTGAACTGCAGGATGAAGAAATTCAGAGGGAAATATAATATTATGTATTACTAAATAAAGATGTGCGGTTGTCTGACCTACAGCTGGGATGGAATGGGAGAACCAGAACAGTTAGTTTAGTATCTGGTAGCAATAGAAAGACTCAGAAGTATTATCTCAAATAGCAGAGCCCATGTTGAGCTTTTTTTCCGACTAACATTCTCCTGAACCTTTCAGAAACTACACATGCTTTATCATGTCTAGGACCCAATCCGCAATGGTAAAGGTCTTATATTTAAGGACTCACCTTGGGGCCAGGTAACCCAGGGGGGCCAGGAATACCATGAGGACCAGGAGGACCCTGCAGGTGGGAGAAGAAAGAGAGAGAGAGACCTTAACCTCTACAACTTGAGTTATAGACAGGTACAGTAGAAGTGTGAACACATAAACTCACACACATACATTTATTCTGATATGACAGTTTTTTTCTTGATGTTTATGTGAATGGGATCATTATTAATACATTCAGGTTATGCTACAATTAACCCTAACTCTAATCTATGTAATTTTTTTCACGATTTTCCCCCATCCTGTCTTGTGCTTGCTTCCCCACTGTGGGCTTAATAAAGTATTATCTTGTTTTATATAATCTTATTATATTCTAATACTACAATAAAGGTGAACACATCCTATACAGAACAATCAAATAGAAGGGTATTTTGCTATGCATATTCCAAAAAGATGATATTCACCATATATTGTAGAAGGTGCATTTACATTTTCAAAGCCAGAAACATTAATTGACTGTAATAAAGCTATTTGAGCTGGACCCACTATTTATTGCAATAAGAATTGATTTTTAATGATATACATTTTGCATTTATATAGTATTAAAATTATATTATTTATTGAAAACATCAGCAAACACTTCCTTACCCCATTCGTGTCATATTGATACCACAGCTGACCAACCAGCTCTCTGCTCATTCTCCCCTTTCTCCAAAATTCTACTTTCCAGTAAGCCACCATGTCCCCTCAACCCCATCCCCTCTCATCTCCTCCAGTCCATATCTACCTCTATCACACCTGCAGTTACTCATCTTGTTAGCTCCTCAATTAAAAAAAGCATTTTTTCAGAATATTTCAAGCCGGCCAGGATTAAGATCTGCTAAAGAAACACACTCTCAACCCTAATCTGGGTGAGAGCTATAAGCTTGTTTCACTGCTTTCTTTTCCTTTCAAAACGCTTGAAAGCTTGGTGTCTGTCAAGTGTTGGTCTCTCCAGGAATAACCTTCTAGATTCCAAGTGTGGTCATACCACTAAAACAGCTCTCTTGCCTGTGGTTGATGCGTTAAAAACTGCCAAGAATGCCTTCCCATGTGAAAGTGAGTGGACAGTAACTCACAGCTTCAGTGCCTCTAATTAGATCCTGAGTCTTTGTTACTGTCAATGCTCTTCACGTGTTTCCTCTACTTCCCCAGTTTGCTTCCACTTTCATAATCATGTAGGTTAGCATAGAAATGCTATGCTAATTAGAGATGCACGTTGGGCACGGTGTTCTCCCTGTGTTTGAGAGGGTTTTCTCCGGTTCCTTCTGCATTCCAAAGACTTGCATGACATGTAAATTGGTGTCTCTAAATTGCCGGTTAATGTGTGATTGTGTGTGTGCATCCTATAATAGATAGGCGCCAGTGCTAAGGTTGAAAACTAAAATTAAGCTGGTATAGAAAATGAATGAATGAATGAATGCTATGCTAATTCACCTATTGGTTTCAAGCACTGTGTTTGTATATATATGGCGTTAAGTCTTTGCTTCCTATGTACCATGTGGAGCTTATATCGTAACCACGCAATATTTTAATCCTGTCAGTAGAGTTGCGTCTTGTTATCTACTCTTTATTTTAAATTCATTTTTGGTTCATTTGATTTGTCACAAGAAGTAAACAAATGGAGGATATAAATCCTTAAATGCAGAAAAGAATTGTTCACAGTGGAGGTTATACTATTTATTACTAAAGGAATAGACATCATTATAGTTTGTAGGAGTATTTAAGGTATTTAAGGTTTTTTTAACAGGGCAGGCAGATGTGGGGCTGACATTTGCCATCTTTTCCTTTTTAGTTTAACCGAACCGTGCCACACCAGAAGAGTTGAAAAGACTGGTTATTTTTCCCTGATTTCTTTGGTGTTAGTCTTTTCTGTTGTTTTATTCCGAATCTCTCTTCAAAAGGAGGACTATAAAATGACTTTGGCAATATTAAGCCCACAAACTTAAAATTAAAAGAAGGAACAAATTCAGTCCTGATTAATTCACTTTTTATTTGCAACATGAAATGGGAAAATTTGTGAAATATCGCTAGCAACTAACACTAAATAAAGCGTTCACTTGCCAAGAATCTGCAGAACATGGAGATGGCACAATACTGTTAATCAACAGGATGTCCCGCCTTTTATACAGTCTTTTACAGGTTTTCGTAGAATGTATCACCATGGGAACATATTCTGAATAAACATGCCATGATTTTGAACATGTTATAACACAGATTCTGTAGCAATGATAATACAACATTTCTCATCTGTATTAACAATAAAAAAAGCAAATTTTAACATTGTTTCTTGACATTTTAGAGGAAGCAGATCTTCCCTTGTAGTCTAAGCAATCGATACTAGTAATCAAAATAAAGTCAAAATAAAATGGATGGGTAGCCGCTATATCAGACAGTTCCTTTACATTTTTATTAAAATTATCAAAGTTGAATCGGATTGGTCAGATTTTACTGTGCTTTGCTACAAGATACATATTTCTGAAGAGTTAAAAAATCATCAGCTGACATAAGGCACTTAAATAAAAAGACAGTTGGCATTCTAATAAGCAGATCTGATTGGTTAGTGCCACTCTTGGTCAGATATGCATCCTATATAAAAGAAAATAGAAGTAGTGTTTTGAATTGTTTGATGATTTAGATTTTTGGTTATTCATAAAATTTGTAGTATATTTATATACTATTTACTGGTATAAAAAAATCAATGAGAAAGTTAGCGCAGCACCCATCGCTACTATTTTGAATATCTGGTATCTTAATTACATCCATATGGAAATATAGCCAGTCGATGTTTCATCAGTGGGTGCACAGGAACCCTATTCAGGAATCACCTCAAGTAAATGACCAGATTCTGGCACGACAACAAACAAGCTCTTTAGACAGCAAGAGTTACTTCAGGACAGACTCAATAAAGCATGAAGACTGTTTCAGTGTGCTTATTATTAGGTTCAGGTCCATTGCAGAGCTGAGTAATAACAGAAAATTCACCCGTAACTGTATTAGGCTGTGTGCCGTGCTTATGTCCCCATAATTATAATGGGTTTTTACAAGACCAAAAATGTAACAGTCGAATAAGAGATGCTTTTGATTTACTGTAAACCCGCAACCTTTTTTTCACTCAGCATTTTCAGAAATAATCAACATGTGGTTTAATAAAACTTTTCTCGTTTCCATGCAAATTTGGTAAATGACTGTAAGTAGAAATATATAAATGCTCAATTGCTTCTATAGTGTGCTGTCCAAATTGGTATTTTTCTGTGCACAAAATACACTACGGTTTTTACCCAAAATATTTTGACTTATCCTCTCCTTGATAATTGATAGTAACAGTAAGAAAATTGCATGGTAATTCACTAATACTCAAATCTTCTGGAAAATACACATGACAAGCGATATAAGTGATCTTTTACATGCTGAAAAGAACAGCAGTATAATCATTTTTGTCACAAGGCCTTTTTGTTTCCTGTTTACAGAGCAAATAATAATAGTAATTTCTAAAATGACCCAAATAAGCACATTGCACCTCCTGCCTATAACCTTTTTAAAATGATAAGATTCACACTGAGATTCACACTGAGACAATTATACATATACAGGTGTGACACCTGTCATTTTAGTGTGGGAGGTTTCATGGCTAAATTGGACAAGCCTGGTGGCCAATCTTCATTAATTACACAT
>JAOUQV010300232.1:0-13625 GCA_028565295.1 Aspidoras spilotus
ATGCTGCCATAGCGCTAGTCTGCCGGAGTTTCTGTTTTCTCTCTGCACAACTTGTGTTTGAATTGTCCATTAGATAGATGATCGTGTCTAACTCTCTATTCTCTTTCCCTTTCTTTTTTTTTCCCTTTTCTCTTTTATATCCTCTCTCTCTGTTCTCCACTTTTTCGGATGGGCTACTCCGAATATGGCGGAGTCACCAGGAGTTGTCAGCAACCCTGCGCCCGCTGGATTCCCTTAGACTGCCCATTCACTCTATTATTATTGTAAATGTTATATATTATTGTTAGTTATGGTATTATGTATATTGTATGTATGTTTTGTGTATGCGTGTATATGTATGTGTGTATATATTATTGTTAGTTATAGAATTATGTATAAGATGTATGTTTTGTATGTTATACATATTATGCATATATTGTTATATTATTATTGTTAGTTATAGAATCATGTATTAAATGTATGTTTTGTATATATTATATATTACTGTTATATCATTACCGTTATATATTATTGTTAGTTATATGTATTAGATGTATGCAGATTTCATCACCCTTATGAGTCTGGTTCCTCTCAAGGTTTCTTCCTTACTTACTCAGGGAGTTTTTCCTTTCCACCGTTACACATCTGGGATAAAAACGTTTTTTTTTGTAAAGCTGCTTTGGGACAATGCTTATTGTTAAAAGCGCTTTATAAATAAAATTGAATTGAATTGATTTGAATTGAAAAGTGACCAAAACATCAGTCAGAAAGCATAGGTACTGAGAAGTGGTCTGTGGTCCCCATCTGCAGAACCATTCCTTTATTGAGTGTGTCTTGCTAATTGCCAATAATTTCCACCTGTTTTCTATTCCATTTGCACAACAGCATGTAAAATTAATTGTCAATCAGTGTTGCTTCTAAGTGGACAGTTTGATTTCTCAGAAGTTTGATTTACTTGGAGTTATATTGTGTTGTTTAAGTGTTTCCTTTATTTTTTTTGAGCAGTGTATTTTGCTTTTGCAGCACTCAGAGCTTTTTGTTCGATACACAACCAAGTTTTTTTGATGCCCTTACGCTCTAGTTTCGTGGTGGTCTGTTTTAGAGTCCGTGAGAAATAATTATACACAGTTGCTAGTTTTTCTCTTTAATTAATCTTCAGGGCGACGCTCTCCAGAGTACAACGAAATATTGAATCTAGATGCTCAGCTGCCTGATTAAGCTCAGTGGGGTTGGAGGGTGATACAATCATAGTTTATAAATTTGGGAGTTTACTAACAAAATTATATCCAGTACTTGTAAATGTGCGTTTTAACCTGTACTGGCGTGAAACACAACTATTTTGAGTCATAGTAAGTTAAAATAAGATAAGATAATGATCTAAAATAAGATCAGAATGTAAAGGTGGGATTTCTTCCCGCAGCAGTCATATCTAGCGGCGCACGATGATGACGTCACTTCCGTTGTTCTGGCTGAAAAAGTGTTCTGGCTGTACATGATATGCAGTTTCTGATTCTGCTAAGCTACCGTGTTGTTAAAAAATCCTTTGACATAAAGTGACAATATTGGCAAATCCTTATTGGTGTTCTTTTTTGCATTACCAAGTTACCACATAAACCATCACGTTCACGTGGTGCATTGTGACACTTGTGCATGTTTAATTTTCTTAAACCATCTGAAACTCATTAATTGATTGCTATTTTACACTGTTGTGTTTCCAGATACCTCAATTTTATTACAATGGTAAAACATTTGTCATTCAGACACAAATATACAGACACCAAAAAATAAATTTTACAGTATTTTGTTGTTTTTTTACAATGGTAAGAATCCGTAATTCAGTACTGTAATTGTGATACAGATTTAATTTTATTTTACTGTTTTTATTTAAATTAACAAAATTGTAATTTTATTATTAAAATCTGAATTGTAATTCAGAATACTGTACAAAAACTGTAAAAATGCTGATAAATAGCTAGAAATCCTACTGCCAGTGTATTCAATTCACAGTATTTGAATTTATTTAATAAAATGCCAAAAAATATATAATTCAGATTAAAGTACAGAAACTGAAATAATTATGGTTAATAGCAGGAAACTCTGCTTCTACTAATTTAGTGTACATTTACAGTGAAATTTTTATCAATATGGTGCACTAGGCAATGTTTGACATACCATATTTTACATACCCATACTCTTCTTGGAATTCTTGAAGTAAATTTTGTCTGAAATCATTTTTTTATACTTGACAAAGCCAAACCAGCCATTAGAGAGCACAAGCCAGTGGTTTTCTAGTGCTGGTCCCAAGCTCGGGTAAATTGTGAGGGTTGCATCTGGAAGGGCATCAGGTGTAAAACATTTGCCAAAATTAAAATGCGTGTTTTTGAATGTTCCTTTATAGCGAATCGGTCGTGGCCCGGGTTAACAACGACATGCACCACAAGTTGGCTGTGAGTTGGAGGAGAAAGAGATTCTGGAGGGAGCTAGATGAGGTAAGAGATTCTGGAGAGAGATTCTGGAGAGAGCAATGCAGGAGGTTAATCATAGGAAGAGGATAGCAAATAAGAAATTGGGAGAGGACTGAAGAGAGTAAGAAGGAGTATAAAGAGATGAAGCATAGGATAAAGAGGGAGGCCAAGCAGAATGCCTATGATGAGTTGTATAAGATTTTAGACAGTAAGGTAGGAGAGAAGGAGTTGTATGACCTTGTGAGGCAGATAGATAGAGCAGGAAAGGATGTGCAGCATGTCAGAGTGACCAAGGATAAAAATGGAACTGACAGGTGAGGAGAGGCTGAGGGAAAGATGGAAGGAGTATTTTGAGGAGCTGATTAATGAAGAGAATGACAGGGAAAAAAGAGTGGAAGGCATAGAAATAGTGGAACAGAATATAGTAAAGATTAGCAAGGATGATGTAAGGAAAGCTTTGAAAAGGATGAAGAAGGGAAAAGCAGTCGGACCTGATGACATACCGATAAAGGGAATGGAAATGTATAGAAGAGATGGGAGTGTCTTTTTTAATGAAATTTTTGAGAGTGAATTGATGCCTGAGGAATGGAGAAAAAGTATACTTTAAAAAGTGTGATGTGCAGAGTTGTTTTAATTATAGGGGCATAAAGTTAATGTGTCATACAATGAAGATTTGAGAGAGAGTTGTTGAAGCTAGGCTTACACAATCAATGTCTGTTTGTGAGCAGCAGTATGGTTTCATGCCATGAAAGAGCACCAAAGATGCATTTGTTACTTTGAGAATGCTGATGAAGAAGTATAGAGAAAGTCAGAAAGCACTACACTGTGTCTTTGTGGATTTAAAGAAAGCTTATAATAGGGAGGAACTGTGATGTTCTATGAGGAATTCCGGACTAGCTGAAAAGTATGTTAGATTGGTGCAGGAAATGTATGAGAACAGCATGACAGTAGTGAGATGTGCTGTAGGAGTGACAGATAGCTTCAAGGTAAAGGTGAGACTGCATCAAGGATCGGCTCTGAGACCCTTCTTTGCGCTGGTGATGGACAGACTAACAGATGAGGTCAGACAGGAATCACTGTGGCCTATGATAGGCTGCAGGGAGAAGTGGTCACAAAGGTGCAGTAATTCAGATACTTAGGATCAAATGTCAAAACAGATGGGAAGTGTGAAAAAGAGGTGAAGAAGAGAGTACAGGCACAATGGAGTGGATGGAGAAAAGTGTGAGGAATGATATGTGACAAAAGGGCTGCAGCAAAAGTAAAAGGAAAGGTTTATAAGAGAATAGTGAGACCAGCCTTGTTGTATGGTTTGGAGACAGTGGCACTGACTAAAAGACAGGAAGCTGAGCTGGAGGTGGCAGATCTTAAGATGTTAAGGTTCTCATTAGGAGTGACCTGCATGGACAGGATTAGAAATAAGAACATCAGAGGGACAGCACAGGTTGGAAAATTGGAAGACAAAGTTAAAGAGGGACCATTGACAGTGGGTATATTGGTAGGAGGCTGTGGAGTTGGCAGAGAGGAAGACCAAAGCACAGATATATAGATGTGGTCAATGTAGACATGCAGGTAGTTGGTGTGAAAACAGAAGATGCAGAGGACAGAGTGAGGTGAAAAAGACTGAATTTCTGTGGCAACCCCTTATAAAAGGGAGAGGCCTAAAGAAGAAGAAGAGGAATATTTGACACAGCCAATAGAATACATCTACTATCCTAACCCCCAAAAAAACTGCCACACAGATGTGGAGACAATAGCAATTTTATTTGCGCCCACAAAAACTCATGGGGAAAGAAAATTATGTGACACAAACTCAAAGACCTTCCAAACATGGAAGTCAGTGGATTACCCCATCAATCGGCCACCAGCTTTCTGCAAAAAGAATATAAAAGTGTAGAATTAGATACCAAAGTGAAATGCAAACAAACCACTAATTACAGATTCAGAACTAAAGACAAAAATAGTGAGCAAATACGATGTGATCTTTTCACACAGATGCCAGTTTAAATTCAGATAATAACTTGAAATATATGAATTTTTGGCTGTTTTTCATATTACAGCTCAGGGGAGATTTTATAACACAATGATGAATAATCTACTTATAATTACTATAACTTTCTATCCAAATCCTGCTGCTATTCACACTTCAGGTGAGAATTTATTTCTTTAATCCTTGTTTTTAATCAGGCCTGAAAACATTTTTTTTATCTACAAAATATTTTTTTATTGAACTTATTCTTTCCTGTTTTCAACAGTGACTTGGTGCCAGGTATGTAACTACACAGAAAATCTACTCAAAATGTAGAAACAATGTGACATAAATGAAAATGAAGGAGGTTTGGACCGCAGTTTGTATGAATGTATAGTGTTAAACGCCAAAGTGTTGTCCACAAAGAGGAGCTGCACATAGCTTTTCTTATGCTTAAAATGCTGCAGTAAAGCATGCAACACCATGTTGTCCTCAGTTGACCGGTTCCCTCTGTAGGCAAACTGTTGTGGGTCTAGGGATGCAGGCATTGCAGCATTTATATGTTTGAGTCTCTCAAAGCATTTGGCGGTAATCGAGGTGAGTGTCACAGGTCTGTAATTGTTAAAACGTGACACTTGACTGTTTTGGGCCTGGCACAATTATATTAATGATGTTATAATGTGCAGTAATGATAGAACCAGGTGTTAAATATAGAGGTGAAGTCATCTGCCAGCTCTGAAGCACAGTCTTTAAGCACTCGACCCATCACACCATCTGGACCGGCTGCTTTCCTGGTGTTAATGCCACGGACGGCACATCTCAACTCTTGAGTACTCAGGACTAGAGCAGGATCTGTAGAGACGAGAAGGGGAGGGTCAGAGTCGATGTTTTTCCCTCTCAAAAATGGGCATAAAAAGATTTAAGTCCTATGCCAAGGTAGGACAGTTGGTTGGGATTGGTGGCGCCTTAGCCTCATAACCTGCAATGTCCCTGACACCCTCCTAGCACTAGCTACATGCAAGCTGTTTGAGAGGCATGCATAGAGAAAGCCTTTTTTGAGTTATACTCATAAGAGTAAATGGGTGGAGTTTGTTAAGCGGTACTGAGATTTTAACTGGGACCGTGTGCTTCGGTAAGATGAGACCAAAATAGAGCTTTTTGGAAACAAACATTCTAAGTGGGTCTGGCGAGGATGAGTATGAAAAAAAAAACACATCATGCCCATCATGTTAGGATCATTGATGCTGTAGGTCTGATACAAGGAACTGGAAACCTTGTAAGGATACATGGGATCATGAACCCTTTAAAATATATCATGATTTTGAATCGAAATCTGGTGGTCATTCAGAATCAGGTGGTGAATCCTAATCTAGACATGTGGCCAAATCTACTCAAAAATGGTTCACAAGGCACAAAATCAAGCTCCTCTTGTAGCCATCTCAGTCCCCAGACCTCAACCCAACAGAAAACCTCTGCGTTGAGCTGAAGAGGAGAGTGCAGAGGAGAAAATTTAGCCCAGTTGATAACTTTTTGAATGAAAAGCTTTGTGTTGTAATCTTTATGATGCTTTGTGTATTTGCAGCATATTGTTTATTTGCAGCACAATGATACTTCCCGACCATTGTACAAAACACATATCTTGAAATTAATTTTAATTAATATATACTGTGAAAAACTTTGATATGAAATGTTATTATTTTTTATTATTTTTCATGATATTTCAAATCCTATATTTCAAATTTAAATGTATTTAAAAGAGAAACTCTAATTAAAAATATATATTTTTTATTGCCCGAAAGCTGTCTTTGTTTGCTTAGGAGTTGCTAGGGTAAAAACCCCTACTTCAACAACAAGCCTCCACACCTTCTAACCACCATCACTGTCTGCCTTTCGGCTCTCCACCACTACCCATGGCTACGGAGGCCTACCATAAGAACTGTTTGACACCTGGTGTGAGGAAAAGAAAAAAATATGAGTCTAAAGAACCAAGGAGAGTTTCTCGGTTGCCTATGGAGATTCACATACCAAAGAATATCAATTCAATATTGTTATTGTTTGTGGTTTTCCTGTCTCATGTGTTGTATAGGGTGGCTTGTGTATTGGGATTGTTCTGTTTGGGTGTTTCTTGTTATGCAATATTATGTTTGTTATGCAACATTGTAGATTGAAAGCATTGTTGCAGGTTTTCTTGCTTAAACCATACAATTTCCACAGTATCCCAGGTGTTACCCCTCAAACGTTATTGTTATTTTTAATCTTAACTTTAATAGCAAGAAGCAAGTGTGCTGATCCTGACCTCATCCCTCCAACCACCTGATCCACACTGATAATCAAATTGCTCTGGGAGAACCCATCATTTCGCATGACCGGTTCCTGCTGGAAACCTCTATGGTCTTAAACACTCTCACCAAAACACACAGTTGAATGTTTTTTTACAGACATTTTACAGACATGCTATTTCTCCTGGGATTGTTACCTTGCCATGGTGGAGAAGCTTGAGTGTTCTTATTAGTCTGAGAGTAATACCATCTATGTTATGCTCCTAGCAGGGTCACCCTTGATGATGAGGTCGAAGAGGTGGTTCTGGATGAAGAGTGTTCACAACCACACTTATGGGACCAGAACTGTAATCCAGAATTCTCCACAACGTGTATGCTGGGTTCAGCCTAGCACAACATCGAGTCAACTGCAGGGCTGAGCAGAAAGTGGGACACTCAGTTGGTCTATTTACCCCTCAGAGCATGAGTACTGACTCATCCGTGCAGCCAACTATCGCAAGACGATTAAGGCATATTAAATGACATTAACCACTTAAGTGAGGATAGATTCCCTTCTGAGTTTGTTTCTCCTCAAGGTTTCTCCCTCTTAGGGAGTTCTTTTTTGAGTTAGTGAGTTATTTCACTGTCCCCATCCTACTTGCTCATTATGGATGGAAATTAACTTAGATATACTTCATGATTATATCCTGTATAACTTCTCTAAAGCTGCTAGGCGAAAATGTTGTAAAAATCACTATAGAAACTTAATTAAATAGGGAAAATTTCGATTATTTTGTGTATTTACTTATTACACAAAAATTAAGAAGTGACGTTATATATTTAACAAACAAGAATTAAGATGTCGAGTAAGCCTTAACAAGATCACATATCTGAACAAGTATCAAAGTAAATGTTATTTTGCACACATGAATATCTAAGTTTATGTAAATATAAATATCTAAGAAGATCATGTTAAGCGGAACAAGACCTTACAAATAAAAGTGTATGTTCAATGAGTCTAGGTGTGCGCACACAGGCCTGTTGCAATTGGGCAAGCAAACCAAGAAACTGCTGGGGGCCACGAGCTGGTCTTCCAAGACAACAGGTTAAGAATTAAAACAGCGACAGAATGTGTGAGCGACCCTTTAAATGCTGACAGCAGGCAGCCAGCCAGTGTGTTTGCTTGGGGCCTTCAAATACCTTAAACCGGCCCTACACACAGTACCCTGAGCCTACAGGCAGTGATAAATTCAAAAAGATGGAATTCTGCAAAACAATGTTTACATGAATCCAAATAAAAGGCTGCTGGAAGGATTTTGCCTACAGGTTTTGTGTGTGACATACAATTATTTTGCATACTTCTACTGTTTGAAGTGTAATCTACTCCCTATTTGATATTGTAAATTCAAGACTATAATTTATCCTCTGGCTTGTCCAGTTATGAAAAACAAATGTTTTGCCTTTTGTAGGCAACGTTAAGTTCATAAATAAAAGCAGGACAAAAACATTGCAAGAAAAAACACACTTGGGTTTTTTCCCAACAGGGTAAGGTATCCTCGGTTGCACAAAATATTAGAGCAAATCATTGCAAAGTTCCTGGTATAAAAGCTGATTCAATGACAGAGATTCAGTTCAGGGCTAATTTTATTTATTATCCATATTGACCTGCAGAGAAATCTAAAGATCCAGTTCTCCTAATCAGTTCTAGGTGTGTCTAATTAAAGTTCCTGCATGGTCATAGAGCCTGATTAGTGGCATGACATAATTGCCCCTCCAAGGGCTATCTCCAGGAGCCACTCTTTCTCCCTCTTGGCCTACCGGGCTTGTGAGGAGCTGGTTTCTGGCCCAACTGTTCTCCTCCTCAGGACTGTATCCCATCCCAAATCACTAAATACTGGATTTGTGCTTGTCAATGCCAGGAGTCAGTGAATTCTTTTACTGTGTTAGTGGCCTCATCCTTCACTGGTCTGGGTGGTTCTTGTTCCAAGTCCACATTGGCCAGTGGGCCCTTATTAACTGGTTTCAACTGACTCCTGTAAAATGTGGGGTGTACCCTGCAGTGGCGAGGTAACTAGACCCGATACGTGACTTTATGCATTCTACGCACAATAGGGAATGGCCCTATGTATTTGGGACTGAGTTTCTTTGCGGTTGGTGATCGTAGGTACTCTGTCTCCAGGATGGTATGTGGGATTTTCTCCTTGTCTCTGGTCATCTACTTGTTTTATGTCTGCCATAGCTTTAGTTATTTGTTGGTTGGTAAGAGCCCAGACTCTCTAACTTCTTTTGAACCAGTTGTCCACTGCATGGGTATTAGTGGGATTGGAATTCCAAGATACAGTGGAGGATGTTATCCAAACATGCAGTGGAACAGCGTGAACCCAGTGGCTAAGTGACATAGGGAGTTCTGGGAATATTTGTCCCATGGTAAATATCTGGCCCAATCCTTCAGACAATGCTGGCAGAGCATTCCTAGAAACTTAGTTAATTTTTGCTTTTGTAATTCTTAAGTTTCTCTCTGCTTATGACAATTTACGACCAAAGAAGTTCACTGGGAACAGTTTGCATGATTCCCCCTGATGTTCTGAAAGCACTGCCCCTACTCCAGAGTCAGTGGGATCAACTTTGACAGTGAAGGGCAGCTCAGCATTATGTTGTTTAGGGATGGGGGCTGTGGTAAAGGCTAGGTGGCCATGGAAAACCACGTGAGACTTTACTGAAAATCTTCTGGAGATCAGCATAGCACTTAGGAATAACCATTGTAGATTGCGTGGCTGGACCTTCTATAGTAGTAGAGCCGATACGGAAAGGGTTTGTTAAAATTTTTTGGAGCAATCATTGGACCAGGCTTGTATTTTTTGTTGTTGCCAAGGAATCAATGGGTTATGGCAGTTCATCCACTGTAGGCCCAGCACAATCAAAACATCGAAAATGACCTGTCAAATCAGGTAAGCAATAAAAACATTATTTGGATCTTGCAACACTCTGACTCTACCGGTTCTGAAAAACAAACACAAAAGGCAACGTTAGGTTCATAAACCAGAGCAGGACCAAAATAAACACACACAATATAAGCACACAAAGGCTAAGCTTGCACAAAATTATCAAGTCCGTCATATTAATGCTAAGCGTCAATGACAGAGATTCAGTTCAGGGTATTAGCCGTGTTGACCTGCAGAGAACTATAAAGAGACAGCGTCCTAAATTGGAGATCAGATTGCTGCTCTCCTGATCAGTTCCAGATGTGTTTAATTAGAGTTCCTGCATGGTCCTATAGCCTGATTAGTGACAGGGCATGACACATAGAAGTCTTAATATTCGCATTCAGGTTTAAAGTTTCTTAATTGTATCAAGTTAAATATTGGAAAATAAATTATTTGAGCAATGCACACCCCTAGTTACCACCCAACTGATATGGCTTTCCCATTCCCAGTCTTTTTCTTCTGAAGTTTTCTTCCTCTTATCATCAGTTTTTCCTTGCCACTGTCTGACTTGCTTGTTAGGGATAATTACTTAAACTTCATGATTAGATACAGTCAGTTTTCATTCTTTTGTCTAAGAAAACTTATTTCCTCCAATTCAGCAAATACAGAACCATCGCACTGATCTAACAGGCAAGAGCCTGTTGAGAGTCATCTTGAAGGAGATACAGTCTAAGCTTGAAAAGAATAGTCTGAAAAAATTTAACGCTGCATGCTGTTGAATTACTCATGTGGATTACTTTTTCTACTACGCTCTTTTTGTGAAATTGTACTTAAAAACTGCATCTCAGAAGAGGTGAGGTCGTTTTTTTTCTCTCTCTTCCATATTTGGCCGATGGGATTATTTTAAGAGACGGTGTTTTCCTGTGGTTTAAAACTCTGGATTTTTTTGTATGGACTTTTCAGATCAATTGAAGCATTATTGTGTGCGACCTTATATTATTTACGCAGCGTTTAATTGATAATCTCTGCTTTAAGTGCTACTCTCTCTCGCTCTTTCTTATATAACAAAACCCAAAATCTGATATAACATCTTTGCATTTAAACATCCTATCTGACTTACTCCAGAAACCTAGACCTGAACTCTGGAAGATCCATCTGTTCTGGAAGGCTTGGGAGGACAAACATTGTAAAACATGTTATCCGGTTGACTGATGGCATTTCCTTTGCCCTGTCCGCCTATCAAGTTTTTTTTAAGAAGATCATCTGGCAGCAACTGAAAGAGATAGAAGCTGATGGCATCAATTAACCTTTGGGGCAGTCATAGGCTTGTGGTTAAGTAACCTTGGGCAAGGCACCGAACCCCCTAGTTGCTCCCCGGGCACTGTGATGGCTGCTCACTGCTCCGGGCACGTGTGCTCACTTCACCAGTGTGTGTGTATTTGTGCGTTTCACTGCACGGATGGGTTAAATGCAGAATACCAATTCCGCTGTGTGCAAACATATTGGCAAAAATGTATCACTTTCACTTTTTTCTCCTCATGGGTCTCTCCAGGTGTCCTAGTGCCCAAGCCTGAAAAAAATGGCAATTTTGGGTTGACTACAGAAGCCTGAATAGAAAGACTCTGTTTGATGCCTATTCTATGCCAAAGATCCATGACATCCTTGCGTCATTTTCTGGTGCATCGGTATTCAGCTCTTTGGATATATGCTCAGGATACTGGCAAGTTGCAATGGACAAGGCCAGAGTTGATAAAACAGCATTCATCACGCCTTATGGTCTCTTCCGTTTTCTTTCTATGCCTTTTGGCCTCAAGACTTCAGGAGCCATCTTTCAGAGGCTTATGGAGACTGCCTTGGCCAAATTGAAGAGGGTATGTTGCTGTGTACATAGATAATATTATTGACTTTTTTTTAAGTCTGAAGCTGCCCACCTGGCCGATCTAAGGAAGGTGACATTCTTAGTCCATCATGTGTCCCTGAAAAGATCAAGGCTACCCTAGGCCATAAAACATCAAAGAACTCCAGGCATTTCTTGGTCTTGCCATCTGGTATCATAGATTCATTAAAAAATTTGCAGATTTGGCTGCCCCACATCACAACCTTAAGAAGAAGGATGTTGAATAGAAGTTGACTGAGGACTGTAAAAAGGAACTGGAAAACGTTAAAAGAGCTATTACAATCTCCTTCAGTTCTTGCTCATCCAAACATGTTAAAGCCCTTCAAAGTTGCCACTGATGCCAGTGAGGTTGGCCTAGGCACAGTACTGCCACAGGAAGATGATAAAGGTGAGAATGTTATTCTCTTTGCTTCCCAACTGCTAAATGATAGAGAAAACTCTATTTTGTGTTTGGTTGTCATATGTCAGATTTCCTCTGACTTTATTTTTCCTAACCACATCACCTTTGTTGATCAGCAGGGGCTGCTATACGGGCAAGTGTCAAATGCACAGGATGGTCACAAGTTTGTTGTCCCAGATGATCTACAGTACACCTTTTTGCAATATTATCACGATAATCTTTTAGGTGGACATTTTGGACTTATGAAGACAGTTCTGTGCATCCCGGTGGTTGCTTGGTGGCCAGATATTTGTAAAGACACCTGGACCCACATCAGAGAGTGCTCTGTCTGCCAGAGATATAAGCTCTCTAATGCTTAGCCCAGTGGTCTGCTAAAATCAACACAAGTATCTAAAGTTGGCAAGATGATGGGTATTGACATCATGGGCCTATTTCCTCGCAGCCATAAGGGTAACTGCTACCTGGTAGATCTTGTGGATCTTGTGGATCTGACCCAAAAACTAGTAAGGATTCTCAAGGAGAGATATTCACCAGGTGTGGTACTCCAAAATACCTTCTTGTCTGACAGGGGGAGTCAGTTTACAAGCCACATCTTGAAATCTGTTTGCAAATCTTTGGGGTGATAAATAAGTTCACCACAAGCTATCATCCGCAGACGAACTAGACTGAAATGGTCAACCGAACACTTAAGACCATTTAAGAACATAAAACATGGGACCAGTGGGTTCATGAGTTCCGATTCACCATCAACCCTTTAGGGCAAGAGTCCACTGGTTTTGCGCCAGCCATGTTACACCTGGGTCGTGCTATCAAAAGGCCACCTAACCAACTTTTGTCAAAGACTCCTTCTCCGACTTCTTCACAACACTCTCTCTTGGAAAGACAAATGGAACTGTCCAAACAAGTGGCTGCCAATGTCAAAAGAGCAAGCAAGCTAAATATTACAACTTAAAGCAAAACATGGTGTGGGTCAAAGCCCATCCATTAAACAATGCCTCAAAAGGGTTCTCAGCCAAACTGGCACCAAAGTGGACTGGACCATGCACTGTAAAGAAGAAGTTAGGAGTCCTAAATTACAGAGTTCAATGTGAATCTTAAGCCCTACTTTGGTTCTTCTCGAAATGTATTTAGTCTGGGGATAGTCGTAGGCTTGTGGTTAAGGAACCAGCCTTGCGACCGGAAGGTCCCAGGCTCGATTCCAAGTACCGACAAGTCATGGCTAAAGTGCCCTTGGGCAAGGCTCCTAACCCCCAGTTGCTTCCCGGGCGCTGTGCTGGCTGCTCACTGCTCCGGGCACACGTGTTTCACTGCACGGATGGGTTAAATGCAGAGGACTAATTCCAAAATGTATCACTTTCACTATGTAGCATCAGCCACATAAGATTTAATTATTTGTCAGGTGGATAAAATATTATCTATTGTCCAAGAGTTTATATACAGGGGTTAGACAATAAAACTCCTGGTTTTAGACCACAATTATTTATTAGCATGGTGTAGGGCCTCCTTTTGCGGCCAATACAGCGTCAATTCGTCTTGGGAATGAGACATGCCTTGCACAGTGGTCAGAGGGAATTTAAGCCATTCTTCTTGCAGGATAGTGGCCAGGTCACATTTACTATCGTCCGATACTGCAGAGATTGTATAAGGTAACGTACAATTATGTCACATATTCAGCTATTACAGTGTGGAGAATGCAGAATGTTCAGCCAGTCCTTCTCTGTCATTACTGATAATTA
>JAOUQV010300340.1:0-13624 GCA_028565295.1 Aspidoras spilotus
AGAGGACAGAGTAAGGTGGAAAAGATTGACTCGCTGTGGCAACCCCTGATGAAAGGGAGAGGCTGAAAGAAGAAGAATAAAGTAAATGGGCAGTCGGAGGATATCCGGCAGGAACAGGTTCACTGATATCTCCTGGTTCCTCTGCCCTATTAGGTCGAGCTTCTCTGAAAGAGTGGAGAAGAGAGAGAGGATAGAAAAGAGAAAAGGGAGAAAAGAAGGAAAAGGAACAAGAATAAAGAGAGTTATTTAATTCAATTCAATTTTATTTGTAAAGCGCTTTTAACAATTGATATTGTCCCAAAGAAGCTTTACAAGAAACATTTTATTTCAGAGGAGTAAAGATTGCAAGGAAGTCAGTGGGCATTTTTTACTTTTCCCGACCATCCCCCTAAGAATCTATATGGCTTTGTTTAGAATTAAAAAAATTAAAAATAATCTATATGTCATACGCCATCATCACATTCTGTTTGAAAGGGATAGACTAACGATTCCAATCTCTTGTCAGCTGTTGATTGAGAACATAGCAACATAAATTAAACAAGTATGAACAACCAACAATAAAAACAATAAAACATTTAAAACAATTACATAATTAAACTCACTGACTAAAAGCCAGTGAAAAAAGGTGTTTTTTTAAACAAGACTGACTCAATCTGTCTAAGGTGAAAGAGAAGGTCATTCCACAATTTTGGACCCCCAATTGAAAAAGACCATTCACCATTGCACTTTCACAGTGTCCTCGGAACAGCAAGAGACACTGATCCATTTACCTGAGCACGCATTCCAGGCTATAGGGTTGCAGTAGGTCAGACAGATACTGGGAGGCGAGACCATGAAAATAAATAAAGAATTTTAAACTAGATGCGTAAATGAACCGGAAGCCAATGCAGTGATTTTAAAATTGGGGTGATGTTAACAGGACATGTTAGTCCTGCAAGGGACTTCTGGCCAAGGCCAAAGTAGAGTGCATTACAGTAGTCTAGGTGGTTTGTGATAAAAGCATGGAATAAAATCTCAGAATGGTGGTGGGGAGGACTGATTTAATTTTAGCCAAATGTCTAATTTAAAAAAAGCTTGCTTTAATGACAGCACTAATCTGAGCATCAAACCTCAGAATATCACACCAAGATTTGTTAAAGTGGGTAAAGTACAGTGGGAGCCTCAACATCAGCAATAAAATATTGAGTATCGGATGTAATAGTATTGAACGCAGTGGATACTTTATCAGCAGTGGAAGAATTGATAACACAAATAATGTTGCACAGGAGCACACTGTTTAGCCATATGACAAGGCAGTGAAACTTAAAATTTAACAGGCATATGGTCTGAAAAAGTAGCAGAGCAAACGTCTAGATTAGAAACAGAAAACTCATACGTTAAAACCAAGGCAAGACTGTGGCCACTTTTCTGAGTAGGACCAGTTACACACTGCACAATATTAAGAGAGTCAATGAGGGTTAATAAGTCTTTAGACATTGGCTTATCCAGTTAGCAAACGTGGATATTAAAATCTCAAAGATTTAAAAGGTAATCATACTTTGGCAGTATCCAGTCAAAAAGTCACTCAATTCACCAATAAAATCTTCGGTATATTTAGGTGGTCTGTAGATAACAGCGCATAGCAGTGGACGAGTGATGCAGAGCTCAAACATATTTAGTTCAAAGTTGGAGTAATGCACCACTGGAGTGATGTTTACAGCTGTAAAAATCAGTTTAAACGTATTTTTGTAAATCATGGCTATGCCAACCCACAACTAACAACACTCATGTGGTACCAGTTCACACATAGCACTGGACTCATCTACAGACATGCAACTTTCTGTAACGCAGAGAAAATCAAGTTTATTCAATGTGAACAAATCCCTTAGAGTAAAAGTCTTGTTATCACTGAAAAGCATCAGCGCTTTAGCCAAAGCGCAGGCAAGGGGCTGCAGGTTGTGGAGGTTAACTCCTTGTTTGACAAGGCAAAAATGGGGGGAGTCTTTTTCGCTTTTCAGCCGAACCAACCACCAAAATGAGGCTGGAATAAATCAGATCTCAGGTGCCGCAAATCAAATCGAGCCCGCAGGAGAACAGGAAAAACCGGCCTTGAGTTTCATCAGACTTTCACTGCATTTTTTACGACATAAGCTCTCCTGCGTAGAGGTGGAACCGGCATGCGGCACAGGTAAGCTGGTATACCAGAAAATGGCAGAGAGAAGTGTTTCTGCCCATCAAAAATAAACTAAAGTAGTTATTAATATTATAACACAGATTTAAAATCATTTGGCGAGTAATTATGTGTAAGTTTGTAGACAAAAATAAAACAAAAAAATAAGCTGAAATAAATGTGTTACTTTTTTAAACAGCAATAATGATTCTAGAGTCTAATGCTTAGCATTGTTTCTAATTAATATCTCTTTAGTCTCTTTTGAAATTAATTAAAATTATTGAAATAAGTCAGAAGTAGCATGGCACAGGGGGTAGCTTGCCGCATTTCAGCAAGATTTGTCCTGGGTCCCTTCCCTGTTGTGTTTGCATGTATTCCCAATGTCCGTGTGAGTTTCCTCTAAAAGCGCCACTTTCCTTTGACAGTTTAAAAACTGTTATCTCTAAATTGTCCTTAGTATGAGTGAACGAGTGTGTGTGCCTTACAATGACTCGACTAGTATTAAGCGGTTATATAAAATGAATGAGAAGTCAACCTGAAATGTTAGGCCAAAAATAAGAAAAGACACTGAACATCAGAAACTCAGTTTTGTGATTGGAGGTTTTGAATTACACAATTTATTGCAAAATTGCCTTTGAATGTTCTGTGCTTGCAGGGGCACCACGAAAATCAGAGGGGGCAGGATGGTGCTTCTACAAACCGAGCACCCTGCATAGCACCAGTCTTGCTTAAAGCTATAATCTCTGAATTTAGTCTATAATAAAGTTGGGAAGGCATCCTGAGACTTGAATGTGTTATGATCTATAACTGTAATCTAATTTTATTAAGTAAAGCTTTGTTTTGTACAGATTTGTTTTACAAGTTTCACAAAATTCAAAAGAAAGCAGCTGTTTTCTTTCTTTCTCATGTGTTTTCATGCAAGAACTTATTAAGCTGTGAATTAAGTTTGAAGCTGCAGTGAAACTTGAAAATTATGAGACTCTGGGTCCAATTATTATGCTGTGTGCAACTTTTTCGTAGCTCAGTGTGAAACTGGTGTGTTTTTGTTTTTAAATCTGCAAACAGCTTTAGTAATTATTTTGTCAACAAAATGTCACTGTTAGTAAAGAACATTGCAATGATAAGTTATATAGTAATAAAATAGCATTGAGTGTGGAGCATGAGAGTGAGAGAGTTTCAACTTTTATTAATACTGTATATTTCAGTAACATAATATAAACAATTTGATAATATAGTGCTATTCCAACTTTTTGATTAAATACAGAACTCAGATGTTATGTATATATTGTTATATTATTATTGTTAGTTATAGAACTATGTATTAGATGTATGTTATGTATATATTATATATTACTGTTATATATTATTGTTAGTTATAGAACCATGTATTAAATGTATAAAGATTGCATCACATCACCTAAATGAGGATGGGTTCCCTTATAAGTCTGGTTCCTCGCAAGGAGCCTATTGTGGCATAACTACTAATTGGGGCACCTTAGCAGTGATCATATGCCACTTCCTAGCAGTTCTTAGTCCAGTGATTACCCAGTGTATTTATATCATTTAAGAAATACCATTGACTACATAGTATACAGTAGCTATTACACCCTTTGCTGCGTGTATAAATAAGTAATATACCACAGTTGTCACTTCCTGATTTAGCAATAACATTATCAAATCAGTAGTGTTAGTAATTATATTGATGATAATGCCAATTAGCATAATGTAATATTTACCAGCTAGGGTAACCAAAACAACTTAAGTGATAGTTAATTGGAGATACGTTATATTTGGGGCTGTTTCTTGTACCACGGTAGATGTGATAAAAGAAGGACCAACCCTTTATTAGCCCTGTGATTTTATTCTACTTATGTCTAAATGTTTTTATTTACTTAATCTTTTTTGTCTCTGGTTATCTGATTTCATTATAATTTATCGTTTTATGCACTAACTGAAAGAAGAGGTGCTGAGGTGGCCAGATTTCAGTATTTTTACATTATACAATAAGTAATTTTAGGCAAATGCCTCTGCTATTGATTCATTTTGGGGAAAAAAGATTATTCCCCTAAATCCCAGCTTATACTCGGGTCTCTATGCCATCTGCTTATGTGCTGTGAAGCGGTGCGATTTCCTCAGTCTGGAAGTGAAAGCCAGGACTCTAAAATGTTTCAGCACAATTGAAAAATAACCAGTGAGATCCCAAGAGGAAATCAGATTCATCTGCTTTTATGTGCCGATCATTCCTGATCCCCAGTTTAACCATCCACTCATGTTACAGCTTAAGGGGAAAATGAAGGTGCGATAATATTGCTTCAGTTATCCTATATCAAAATATATATTAGAATGATAAAAAACAACAAAACATGACTCTTGGAAAGGTTTTGTATAAATTTATTTTTTGCCCCGATTTTGTAGTGCAACATGCACTATTTCGCCACTGCATCTCCATATTACATTTCTATCCAGACAAACATGTCGAAATCTGCTTTGCTTGAGTTGGTGTTGTTTCTGGAGCTAAATCCATCAAGTTGATAAAGGGTCAACAACTACAGTATCCTATCTAATCAGATTTAGTAATTCTCTATGATGTCACTGCAACTGCGACCAGTAAAACTCCTATTCACACACAAAATAATTAAGGGCTATCTGTATCTTTTTAGAAAATGGGGTTTCCGATGTGGTCACAGTTGTAGTCAGGTCATAGGTCAATCTGATTGGATAGGATAGTTGTTGGTCCTGTATCAGCTTGATCAGCTTGAATTCCAGGAACTACAACAGTGCATGTAACGAAACATCCACACCCATGCATAATTATTGAGTTTTAATTATTTATTTGACCTGTCTCTGACATATCCTCACACTATTTAACCATTTATTTGACCATACCAGGGTTCTGATTGTCAATCTTCTAATTTACACTAGATATGCAATCAGGGCTTTGGCCATATGGGATCATGGGATGGAACTGAACCACCAGGCATAAGCCCTACCCACCCTGATATGTTCATCGGGTGAAAATTCTGAGCAAAAATTTACCAGTACTTCTGCTGAGGTGACAGCTAGTATGCCCTATAGGAAATACACTGTTAGTTGTTTTTATTGGGAGTATGACAAGCACTGAGTCAAACCAGGCTATGTTTTCAAATCTCATTTTGCTTACTTAGTGATTTTGGCATTAGCTTTAGTGACTTTTTTGACTCGTATATGACATTTTTAAATAACTGACTAAAATATGTCTAGAGAATTCTATACAAATTCTGCCTGTGACTGAAAGTCTTTCTCTCTAGCTCTATATCTATCTATCTATCTATATATCTATCGGCCATTTCACCCCATCCCTTGAAGCACATATGTGCAGTCAATCATAGCAAAATCGTAACTGTGTATGACATGAATTTTTTATAACCAGAGTATAACCAGAGAAAAGACAATTGCCCACCCAAACTTGACATTCTGGCAAAACAAGTAGCCTCTGTGATAAATTACGCTTTGCATTATTACATTGTATGCAATGTATGCTCAACGAAATTATTAGCATAAGTTCAGATTTTCAAATTCACAAACGGGTGTTTGATTTGTAGAGATTTCAAGGAAAAGAGATTTGAAGAGATTTATGTGGTCCATATGTATTCACGACTGCAATCACATAAATAAAAATCCACAAAACACGGCAACTTGGCGACACTCTACAAATACCGTGGAGAATCTGACATTCTGCAATTATATTCACCAGAGTCCACATTACAGACAACAAAACAACTTTACAGCTCACTTTTTATCAACATCTATTTACACTATTTAAAATCACTTGATACTTCAAATACATTTAAATCAATGGCTTCCAAAAGTACTGCCTTGTGACTAAAATTCACTTTCTATGAATATTATTATTATTATTAATATTATTATGACATCTTGCAACATTACATTTTAAGAGCTTCAATATGAAACAGATCAGCCTCAGATTTCGTCCCCAAAAGTCAAATCCGTCTGGCTCTGGCAATTTTCTCATTGTGCATTAGTTGGTCTCATAATCCAGAGTCCACATAAATCCTTCAAATGACACATTGGGTTACACGTCTCATACATTTAGTCAGATGCAGTGGTATTTTGTGTCATTTAATTTCACATTCTGCTGAGACTTCATCTAATCTTCCTCAGCTTCATTCGGTTTTCCCTATCACGTTTCTTTATGCTGCTGACGAACTGGGAGAAAATCACCTCTTGGTCCTTCTGCTTGAGAACGCGTTTGAAGCGCGAATCTCGGCCGTACTTCTCTGAGAACTCTTTGAATGTTGACCTATATATGGAAAAAATGAATAAAATATAACATCAGCCAGAGGATGTCACAAGTGGCTGTAGCCATCCAATTTGTAATATTACTGCAGTGATGATATACTCTTGCTCATTCACTCATGCTGATTTAATATAAGTTTGGTTATTGTTGATTTAGTGGCTAGATATTAAACCTTAAGACACATTAACAGTTTGTTCACACTGATGGACAAAGTTAGCTCAGTAGTTAAGTCATTGAACTGGACGATTATTAGTTCAAAACCCACCACTGCCTCTGTTGGGTCCTTGAGCAAGGCCCTTAACTGTCCACTGCTCAGTTGTAATTGTGTCAATCAATATACAAACACAGTATGTGTTATTTTACACTAGATTTTAGTGCTAAACATTTGAATGTGATCTCCTTGTCTATTTAAAACAAGCTAATAATTAAATACATTTTGTATTTTCTGAAGCAAATACAATAGTGCTTTAAAGGTAAAAAATAACCTGTGAAAAAAGGGACAACAAAAAATAACTGGAAAAGTAGGCAAAGGCACCTGTGGAGCAACTGGGGGTTAAAAATAATTCTCAACCTTTTGTTCCACAACCCTCTTCTCTGACCATTAAAACTTGGCTCATAATAATATGGGTGCATTAATGTCATACACCTTCATAGCCTAGCCTCTTCAGTGCCCAGGCTTCACATTCATATGTGGCTTCTGTTTAGACCAAGATTTTCATCAGTCATAGCTTGATGTTGGTGCTAAATGATCCAATTTGACAATCACCATCATGCCTATTGCCATTCTTAACAAATCACAAGCAAAATCCATAACAATTGTTTCTCTACATCCCAAATATGAGAGTCTGCATGTGATTTTCCTAGTAACATTTATTTTTATTCTGAAATCAGTTAATATTAATACCAGTACATATTTTGCCCTGGTATTTCCTAATTCTCTAAGTAAATGTATCATAAGTATGAATGAATCACCGGAATGAACATTGCAAAAGGTAGGAAGAAAAGGTGCTGGGGTGGTAAGATTTCAGTATTTCTACATTAAGCACTAAATCATTTTAGGGCAATGTCCTTGATGCATTTTGGGGAAGAAAATTATTTTCAAAATCCCAGCTCATACTCGGGACACTATGCCATCTGCTCATGTGGTGTGTAGCAGGGCAATTTCTTTAGTCTGGAAGTGAAAACCAGGGATCTGATATTTTTAAACACTATTAAAACATTGTCAGTGAGATCCCACGAGGAAATCAGATTAATTTGCTCTCATGTGCAGAACATATATGATCCTGAGTTTAACCATCCACTCATGTGGCCATTTAAGGGCAAAAAGAAAGTGCAATAATATTTCTTCAGTTACCCAATACCAAAATAGATATTACAAATGACACTTATTTTCAGTGTCATATAATGACACTTAGAGTAACATTAGTTTTCATTTTATAAATCAGTTAATATTAATACCAGTACATATTTTTCTGGTATGTCGTAATTCTCTAAATAGGAAAATGTATCATGGGTATAAATATATCACAGGAATATACATTGCAAAAGTAGGAACAGAACTGCAGAAAAAAATAAAAAATCAGACATCTTTGTCAACAAGGCTTAGATCTGCCCCACAGATCACATCCATTATTAACACTAAGCTTAATATTTTCAGACAAAAATGTGCTTCGCTTGTAGACCTTGTACTTATAAATCAACTAAGGAAATAAGATAGCACAGGAACATACTTTGATGTGATTTTGGATTCTTCAAGTATTTTCCTGAACTCTCCTTTTGCCTGTTGGAGTTTGCTCTTTTTCTCTTTATATTCTTCTTTAACTCTTGCTTTGGCAAACTGATCAAAAATCTGAAAAAAGGAGTAAAGAGAGACAGGATTATGATCCAAAAATATGCATTTAAATATGACAAACAGATTAGTAAGAATGAGCTATTTACAATAGTGCTTAGAAATTTCTGCATATATTTCATCAAATTATCATGCAAGTTTCAAAACTAAACACAAAAACTAAATCAAATAAATGAGAAAGAAGTTTACACTTAGTCATTTGTTAATTGGACTAGATTATCAGGATCCAGACTTTTACTAGCAAAAAGAGACAGAAGAAATTGGCAAAAGCTGACTCATCCCTTCAACCAACCATTGTGAGCTGATGATGGTTTATGACATAAAAAAGGAACTAATAGTACATATCTTTGAGTGGCAAACTTTTCCGTATTTAACTTTCAGAATTTTTGTGTAGCAATAACTGCAACTAGACATTTAAGATAATTGATAATCAGTACTGAACATCAGCTCTGTGGAATTTCTCTATATATAACTCATGTTTAAGTATGGGACTATGAGTTGACCATTCCAAAATTTTTGTATTAACTTAATTGATGTGGTAGTGCTTTCTTTAGATTCAGTTCACTGGAAGATTAGGTGATATTTGCAGTGCAACTTTTCCCAAAAATAACACTTCACCATATAAACCAAAACATTATCTCAACTGTCTGCAAAACATTGTTTAAATAGCATTCTGGTTTGACCATTTTATCTTTAGCAAATTTCAGATAAGTAGCAATGATCTGTACTAATGTTAGCCAACATGATATACATATATTTGCATAATGTTCACACTTATTTGACAGTTAGCTTTTATTCAAAAATTAAAATTGTTTACAAACTTTCCAGTCACTGCAATTGTGAAGATCTTAAAGTCAGTCTTACCCGCTTCCTGTCATCTGGCCCCAGGAGCAGGTAACGTGGGTCAAACACAATTTTGTGTAGTTCTTTCCCCCAAGTTGAGAATGCAGACACCTGGTATTAAAACAAAATTGGTAAAAGTTACATGCAAGCAATAATGAAAGGTAATAATATCTCACACACAAGTGTCTGCTAATATCATTTTACCATCTTTCGAATGAAATGGACTACATATTGAGGAGAGACAAAATATGTTGAAAATACTGCTTGATCTACAGGTTTATTGAAGTGTCAGTGTGCTTCATTTTAACTCTGCCATTAACACTCGCAACCTAACTATGAATTTTAATATGGCCCTGGAGCCATATTGAATAAAATGCGCCCCTGCTGGATTTCATAAAAAATATTTTGTTGCTTAATAAAGGGTTTTTTAAGTGCCTTTGGTGCACTCACCCCCCTCTCTAGGAGCATATCTCTGAAGTGTGTAATCCGCAGTTCGAGTGGTAGGACCATTTGACCAGACGCTGAGCACATCTCCATATTCTGATCCTCACTGGCACTCACATAATTATTGGATGGCTCATTCAATCTTAATTAGAAGATATAATAAAACAGACGCTTAACCTATAGAATATATAGAGTTTATTTGCAAAACTGACAGAGGCTGTTAAAAATGTGTGTGTGGTGATTTATCCTATACAGTCTAAATACATTTTATCACAAAAGAGGTATTTGTCTATTTGAGGTATTATACTTCCTCACTTTCCTCCCTTTCTCCTTACTTCCCACCTTTTTGCCCTTCTTCACTTTTGCTTCCTTCCTTCCTCACTGTTCCTTTTCTTTCCTGTTCCATCCTTATCTCCATCACTTTTTCCTCTCTCCCTCCACCATTCCTTCCTTTCCTTCCCCATTTCCTGCTTACTTCTATTCCTCCCTTATTCCTTCCTTTTTGTTGTTTTGCTATTTTTGCTAATAGAATATAATGAATCGGCACCAATCCGAGACATACTTGTTGCGTTTGGATTTTGAAATATGGTTTCCTTTATAATTGTCTTCATCCTCATCAGTTGAGGGGGAGTTTGACCCATCGTCTGCAATAAATAAATAAATAAATCATTAAATCATTAAATCATTACTACTACTATTACTACTTCTTATAGTAATACTACTACTACTACTAATAATAATAATAATACAGTCAAATAAAAAATTCAATACATTATAAAATTAAAAGAACCAATATGATTTTTTCATAAATGTAATGCTGTGGAGTAATGGTAGATTTATCCCTTTGGAAGCATTCTCTCAAGGAAATTAAGAGATAATATATAATACTTTAAAACAATTAAATGCATGTTATAAAATTCCCAATGAATATGCCATTCAAATAGTCTAATATATACTGAACAGTTTGTCATGTTGTGCATCATTTTGTAAGACATTTTTCAAGAAGCATTTTTAAAGGGAAGACAAACCTAAAACTTTTGAAAAAATTCAAATAAAAAATTAATTATAATGATATAATCTTAATCAGTTTCAGATGAGCTTGGCATCAGGCCACTTCATGCAGGAGGATAAAAGGTAGTTTATCAGTGTATATTGAAAAAAATTAAATGGTTATTTTCCCTTTTATCATCTTTTATTTTAATTCTTTCTTAATTTATTCAATTGTTAATTTTCTTATTGTTTATTTTCATTTATTTTACTTTTAAAACAAATGGTCAACATTAAGCCCAATAATGCTCTAAAAGTTTCAAGCCTAAAAGCAATGCTGAAGCACACAACCTCAATATTTTTTTAATAAAAAAAAGAATGCCATTTCACTTGTATGCTTTGTCTCTTTACGTTCCCTTATGGAGCATGTGCTAATTCTTACAAACTACTGTAGCAGGGTTAGCAGCTAGGGTATCTAGCACAATAGCGTTGAACCAAATTTGGCTAACTAACCGTGAGTCATTATTAATGCCAAAGTGCATCACCAGTTCTCCTCCTAACATATTACATAACATCATTTCCAGAACAGGTTTTTATTATCTAACATGAATCTGTGCTCAATTAGGTTGGTGAATCTGTTCTTCAATAAGGTTGGTAAAGTTCCCTGTTATAATACTTCAGCTTGACAAACTCAAAATACAGTAATGTTGGATTCTAATGGAACCATACCAACATTACATAATAAGTCCTTTTTCCTTTTATGTGGAGGATCTTTAATGATTTTGATGAGGTCCCCCCTGTCTTTTAAATCCACTGGTTTCTCCCATACAGACAGCTGCATGGTAGGGTTGAAGAAGAAAACTCTTTCATCTCCTGTCCAAACCACACACCTGCAAAGACAGACAGAGAGCTCACAATTAAACACTCACATTAAAATTACTAAAACTAAACGTTTACCAAGGTCTAGAGATGTTTATGAGTTGTTTATGTTCAGAATTTATGGTTAAAACCACAAGGCTGTTTTTCATTAGCCTTATATACTTATATAGTATGGAAATTTACAAATGTTTTCATATAATGCTAATTATTTTAAAAATTAACTGCTCAGAGCTGGCACAAAGACTTCCTTCGTTCATTAATGTTATTTTCTGCCCTTATATTGCAAATCCTATTACAAAATCAGGAAATGTTTTAGCAATTTTGAAATGGTGCTGGATAGACAATTCATATTGTATTGTAATATGGGTCTGTGAATGAATTTGTCGATAGGACCTACCTATTATTTTTTCAGGCCATTTAGTAATGAAATAAGCAAACCTGTATATAAATCCAAAACAAGCACTATAACATTTAGCACTATAGAACCTCATCACATGACCGTAGTAATTTTAGCTTGATGTGGTTTAGAAACTCATTTCCTTTTTTGGCCATTGAGTAGAATTGCTCAATGGTCATCATACTTGTCCATGTGATTCTCAACAACTTCCGGAGGCAGTTTTTCCTTAAATGCCTAAATATATTTTTCTTTTTATTTGTTCAGTGTCCAGGCTTGACCTCCATATGTGGCTACTGACCAGACTAAAGCTTTCATCATTAGTACCTTGGTGATGATGTTAATTGACTTGTTTTTCAATATCTTTATCAATTTGACAAATATTACCATGACTATAACCATTTTTGACATCACTTTACTGGCATAGTATTTAGCATTTGTAACTCTACATTCTAAATATGTGAAAGAGTCTACTTGCTCCAAACATCTGCCATCTTCCTTAATGCATTGATCAAAATTTCATATTCCTATGCAGCTTTCTATGTAAAAAACACCAGCTCATGTATTTCTACTTATGGACAATAAGGTAATGTCATCTGCATAGCTGAGATTGTTTATGGTCCTTCCACCAATTCTGCATCCTTCCATAAAATCTTTTACACACCTTCTTTTAATTGGTTTTGTAACCTTCTTCACTATATGGAATACATTGATGAAATTTGTTTTATTCCACTCTGTAACGATGAATCCAACTCGGATTGCTAATCCTTTTTGAGTATCTTCTGTACATTTGTACAGTTTTCTGTGATCCCTGGAAGATTTTTTCCCTCACAATTTCTTAATTATCTAGTTTCATTAAAAATCCATTTATTGTGTTTTCTGCAGTTCTGTATTTTCTTCTTAGCAGCTTTTATACTTACATCCTACATATCCTGCCACATTTCATCTGTGTGCGGTTGTTCAAACCTCTACAAATATTCAAATCTGTTGGCAACTTTTACTTAATATTGCTACTTAAACTTGTCAGTTTGTGTTTTTCAAAGTCCAGTTCCATTGGCTTTATCACTTGTTTCCTATAGAAACTCATTTCATTGTCAAGATCACAAGATTGTTATCTGATGCAAAGTCTGCAGTAAGGCATGTGCATTACTGATTGACTGTTTTCACTGCTTGTTGATTAGGATGTAATTTTTTGTTATCGTGCTAATAGTAGTAGCCAGTAGTAAACTGCTTAGTACTCACCCTGTGTCTCACAGTGGGTACCTCAGACCTTTATCGTAGGGGATTTGACGCAATCCTCCATTAACACTTGTCTGATGCAGCAGCTCCACCAGTTATCACTCGCTAGTTTGATGCTTCCCTCCCGGATAAACTACACATTGCTGGCCACTGCGTAACCTTCAGATAAATTTTTATTGATACTGTGGTACAGGAACAGACTTCACAAGGTGGTGAAAAAATCAATGCGACGCAGCAGCTCCATTAGTTCTCCTCACTAATTGACACTCGCATCAAGCACAGATAATGAGTGAGTAACCTTCGGCTGGATGTATTTTGATGATATCTTCACTCTATATAGTGCTAATTTTTGCTAAAACACCGGTATATAGTGGTACTTTTGCTAAAACACCGCCATTAAATTTCTGGGCTCCAAGTGCCAGTCGCTCAGTTTACCCATAGCTATTACAGGGGTTGGACAATGAATCTGAAACACCTGTCATTTTAGTGTGGGAGGTTTCATGGCTAAATTGGACAAGCCTGGTGGCCAATCTTCATTAATTG
>JAOUQV010300765.1:0-13623 GCA_028565295.1 Aspidoras spilotus
ACCTTTTTTGTAAAGCTGCTTTGGGACAATGCTTGTTGTTAAAGGCGCTTTATAAATAAAATTGAATTGAATTGAATACAGGCTTCTTTGTTAGTCCCAATAACAATAGAGAAAAACAGCAGCAGGATGGAGATGGACTATACTAGCTACACAACAATTAACATACATACAAATATATATTTAAATAAATGATCAATTATAAGCACACTTCTTTGGTACAAAATGGTGGGAAGAAAATAGGACAATTCTGTAACATAGTAGAACGGACCTTGATTATTACTACCATGCCTAATGTTCTGTTATTTTTTATTTAGCCAATAAAAACTATTCTGCAGAGAAATAGCAAGCAAAAATGTTATAACCCAGTAACTACAAAATATGACACATATTTTGAAAGAGTACACATTAGGCAAAGGGGAAAAATCAGAATGGTAGAGTCTTCAGATTCTTTGCATTACAGAGCACGGGCATGGAAA
Organism: Aspidoras spilotus; assembly: GCA_028565295.1. NCBI lineage: Eukaryota > Metazoa > Chordata > Actinopteri > Siluriformes > Callichthyidae > Aspidoras > Aspidoras spilotus. The sequence goes on from JAOUQV010300765.1 coordinate 477, forward strand.
GCAAAAACAACATCCATGAAAATGGTCTCTCTCATCATACTTCAACAAATCACCTAATACCTGTAGGAACATGAATTTTTAAATGCTTTCACAATGAATCAAATGGAAACATTAGATTAGGCAACGCACGAGAATTTGGAATGAATCATAAGGAAGAGAGAGAAAATTTTGTTTGAATATGCCAGCTTGTTAGGGTCAGACCGAAAGGACAACCGCCATACAGGTTAAAGGACTCGCTCAAGGACAACAGTGGTAGCTTGGTAGTCTTGGGGCTAGAACAGCCAACCTGCTGCTTAGTAAGTCAAAGCACCACCCCAAGAGCAGTAAATGGTGCTTAGAAAAGTTCCATAAAGAAATTTTTGCATAAAAATGTATAGCATATGGAATTTGTCAGTGCAGTGTAACACACACACCCTTCTATCTTAGTAAAAATGTTCTACTAACTGCCAATAAAATCAAGCCCATACATATACAGACCTCTAACCTGATTAAGCAAAATGAATCCTCTGCCTTGTTCAGGATTTCAAAATAAAGCTGAGGTTTTGTAATAAAGAAAACAAAAAATAAACAAGCTTCTTTTTCGTTTCTAACTAAACACATGTTCCTGAAAACATCTAAACCATCAGATATTTTCCTCCATCAAGAGGGACAAAATGCAAGAAAAGCAGAACATATGCTGGCTGAAGCTTGTTTAAAGCACATTATAGATGACTATAAAAATAATAATAATAATAATAATAATAATAATATAGCCATCATACACAGGTTTTGTTTACAAAAATATTTCGCAAAACTGGGAAAAATAAGTCTATGGACTCTATCCCATTAAATATCATTTACAGACCCTCAGGGCTGCATTTGGAATTCCTACATGAGTTCACAGATTTTATCTCCAACCTAGTTACATCTGTAGACAAAGCTCTAATTGTAGGAAATTTAAATATACACTTCAACAATCCAGAAGACCCCGAGAACTGCATTGGTGTCCATTCTTGGCTCTGTGGGGGCAATCGAGAAAGTAACCAATTCACACTTTTGATCACTTGGTAATATTTACAATTCCTCCCTCTTCCACAACCTAAAACTACCATTTTGCCTACTTCTCATACTCGGCTTAACCTTCACACAATTTTCCCTTTCCTCTATAGCTTCCCAAACTATCATCCCTTCCAGACCCTGAATCCTTCTCTAACCTGTCTCTGGACTCTGCTACAGACACTCTCGTATCTTTACTTTCCTCTTCCATTGACTGCCTTTGCCCCTTATCTTTCAAACAAAAAAAGTATTCTAACCTTGTTCCTTTACTCGCTGATGTTTTATGCAGCAACAGGAGAGAACTTAGATCAGCTGAGAGAAAGTAGAGAAAATCATTACTTGATGATCTCGCTTAGTAGCGCAACCTTCTGTCCAAATTCTCTACGAACGTAACCTCTGCCAAGACTCGTTTTTACAGAGAGAAGCTGGAGAAATCTTTTGGGGACCATCGGATCTTTTCTTCGCTTCTCAAACCACCGGCCACTTTGCTTCCAAGCTCACTGCTCATCTGCTGAAGCCTTTGCAGTTTTCTTGTCATCTTGACATCTGCAAGAGCTTCAGCTCCAACTCATCAGGTAAACCCTATCTCTCATAATTCTCTCCCTTCGTTAAAGCATTTTTCTACTCCATCAACAAATGAAACCCTAACCCTAAGTGACCCTGTCCTGCAACGTTACAAACTTTTCAGTAGATCCACTACCTTTCTCAGTGTTCCAGACTATTTTACCCAACTCCTAAATAATCAACAACTCTCCGTCATCTGGTCATGTGCCTTCATCATTCAAGAGAGCAAAGATGTCACCTTTACTAAAGAAACCCTTTCTAGGTCCTTTTGTCAAAATCTACAGACCAGTATGACTTCTCCATTTCTTATCTAAAGTTTTTAAAGGCATTGTATATAACCAACTATCTCTATCTTTTACAGAACAACCTCCAGGATAAAAAACAGTCTAGCTTCAAAGTGGCACACTCTACTGCAACTCTCTCTTAGCGGGGCTACCTCTGACAGCTATCCGTCCCTTACAGTTGATCCAGAACTCGGATGCAAGTTCTCACACACTACACCACTGCTCCGCACTCTCCACTGGTTCCCTGTAGTTGCTTACATTAGATTTAAAACACTGATGCTCGCTTACAAAGCTAAGAATGGTCCTGCACCCTCTTACATTACAGCACTTATCAGACCCTGCATTGCGCCTCACACACTCCAGTCATCTAGCACATCTCGACTGGTCCCCCCATCCCTTTTGGAGACGAGGAAGGTATGCTTCTTGACTCTTCTCCGTTCTGGATCCTAAATAGTGGAATGAACTTCCCCTTAATATTTGAATGGCAGAGTCAGTAGCTTTCAAACTCTTTTTCAAGACTAACTTATTCAGCACTTACATCGACTAAACCCATTTTTCTTATTCATTTTTCTCCCCCCCAAAAACTCCACATGCACAATTCTGCAACAGTTTCTTGAGGACATTCTTGTTGGTTTCCTATCTAGTCAGAATAGATTGTGTTTACTGATATTACCTTAAAGCACTTTTGTAAGTCGCTCTGGCACAAGGGCGTCTGGTAAATGCTACAAATGTAAATGTAACAGGACCCACTCATAAGGGCAGTCACATACATGATTTAATATTAAAATTAGTATTAAATATAGACAATATAGTTACAGTTTCACAGTCTGATCTTAATTCAGACCATTATCTTCTCATTTAAAATTACTATAAACCAAAATAGTTGCATCTCACGCTAGTAAAGGCTCAAACGCACGTTTACAACAAGTACTGCAGATAATTTTCTTAGTAAACTTCTAAATTTATGATTGTATTACCCTCCAACCCCACAAAGCTTAATCAGGCAGCTGAGCAACTAGATTCAATATTTTGTTGTACTCTGGATAGCAAATCCCCAAATAAAAGAAGATTTATTAAAGGGAAAAGACTACCACCTTGATATAATGATTTCACACGGACCCTAAAACAGACCACCAAGAAACTAGAGAGTAAATGGTGCCAGACAAACCTGGTTGTGTATCGAACAGAATGGAAGGAAAGTCTTGTAAACTTTAGGAAATCTTTTAGTGCTGCTAGAGCATAATTCTCCTAGCTAACAGAGGTACACTAAAATAATCCTCGCTGTTTATTTAATACCGTAGCAAAACCAACTAGGAAAAATACCACTGCAGAAGCATTCCCACCATCAGGGTTTAGTTTATAAATTTTAGACTTTCATTTTTTCAGTGACAAATTTGAAACCATAAGACAAAAAATCAATACTGCAAATCTTAACCCGAGCTATCAAAGTAAACTAGACGTCAATATATTTACCTTACAGAAAGAGACAGAGATAATTACACTAGTATTATCATCGAAATCTACTACCTCTATATTATATCCCATATGCAAAACTTTACTCAGAACTGTACTACCAGAAATAATCAAACCTCTCATAAAAATGATTAATTCCTTACTTACTGGCCATGGGTTTGTTGACTGTGTAGTGGCTGGCTGCTGTATGTCCCAGGGCTCCCTCATGTCTGCGTCACCTTCTGGTTCTACCCTGTAGTTATGCTGCCATAGCGCTAGTCTGCCCGAGTTTATACTCTCTGCACAACTTGTGTTTGAATTGTCCATTGGATAGTTAATGGTATCTAACTCTCTTTATTCGCTTTCCTTTTCTCTCTTTTCTCCCTTTTCTCTTTTCATCCCCTCTCTCTCTTCTCCATTCTTTAGGAAGAGCTAAACCTTATACGGCGGAGGACCCAAGAGATGTCAGCGACCCTGTGCCTGCCAGATTGCATATTACTATTATTGTAATTGTTATATATTATTGTTAGTTATATGTCATGTAATCACGTATATGTCGTGTGTGTGTGTGTGTGTGTGTGTATATATATAAAAAAGAAAAGGAAGATTCTGATGGTGAACTGGGCTGCTGATGTTTAGACTAGAAATGATTTAACTGGATATAATAAAGTTTAACAAAAGCTGTATGGATAGCCCACTGCAGCGTCAGAGAAATCCTCACTCACACACACAGCCAGCGCTCCCGGGTATTCCATAAAGCAGAAGGTAACTAATGCAAGAACCGCCAGCTTCTGCTTTAGGAGTCAGAGCCAAAAAGAAAAACCCAGTTGTCTGACACTTCCAAGTGTGGGTGCTTTAATAAAAGAGCTCTACAAGATTAAATCCCTCACTCTCTGCTGCTGCCTTCTCAGTTTAGAAGACAAAATAATAGACAAAAACAAAGACAATATAATACCTTAGCCTATGTGTATGTAAAGGACATAAATACAAAGTTTTAGATATAATCCTAAATATAATGAAATATAAAATTCACCATCCATATTACCACAGTGAGCAGAAGATTTAATCTGAACTATTTACTATTCATATAACCTCCAGCACATAAAAGGCTAATTTGACCATTTTGGCATTCTATATTTCCTGAACAGAAAGAAAGCACACAAGCACACACGTGCAAAAACAGCAAAGCAAAAAAGGCAGTTATGAGATTGCAGAACTGATGACATGTATCGCTTCATGACATACACCATCATTTCTTTGTAATGTTCAACAGCCCATACAAGTCAATGCCCTCAGTCTCATGCTGCTTGTTTTAGTCTGGCCGCCAGATAATACAGTTCACAATATAAATATTGTCCATCCAAGTTATTATCAGTCTTAGACTCCACAAGTCCTGTCATTATACTTCCTTCTATGCAGTCATGTGGGAGCGCCATTACATGAACATAGTAATGTTTAGTTTGATTTGACACATACACACACATATATACACATACATACATATATTTATATATATTGTTGTACTTTGTACAGAACAAAGTATTCAATAAAAATATTTAATTCATTTAGATCTAAGATGTGTTATTTGAAACACATTCCCTTTATTTTTTGAGCAGTACATATATCCAATATGGATAAATCATACATCTACACGCTCACGTTGTAAAGAGTAATCAGTCAAAGTGACTCGCCATGATGCGGGTTCTCGCTCTGTATGTGAAGCCAGACCGGTTTTTACAGGCCATGTTTTACATTCTTGCCTTATCCAAGACTTTCAAGCATCATAAACTCCCCTTTCTCGCCATCACATTCACATTCTTTTCCACAAATATTTACTCAAAAACCTGTTTACAAAGCACATTCTATTAACCAAATGCTGATTATTTGGAGAGGTTTGAAGAACAAGTTAATGAGGTTTATTCACTGACTTCTAAGTTCTGTGATGCTTGATAATTTGGTTTATCTTTATTTATATCTACAACCGGTCATTGAATAGTTTCAGTTTGTTAATAACTCCAGGCAACAGCACTAACCCTTCATCTATCATATCATTGAAGGTTTCAGTAGTGTTGAGTTTGCCTCCTGCTCCAGAAAGAATTTCATTTTCTTCATTTATGGTTATATGGTTAAAAAAATAAAGCTAAAGTGTTGTAAACCATTTTAAAGTCTGTTCATTTCCATTTGAAATTGTTCCATATTTGTACGAAACATGCAAGTGTGGGATGATCAGTAGAGTATGTGGGTTGCACCCATGAAAAATTTGCCAAATTCTTTCTGCCATTGCTAAACAGCATATTTTGCTGTTGCTATTGACACTTGTTTTGAGCTTATGGTACACCCAGCTGCTGATAATCAGGTGCCTGATTGGCATCACCTGTGATCATGGGCCAATTTACAGGGGTTAGTACGTGTGTGCTCCAAGAATCGGCATGCCACTTTTTGACAGAGCTGGATACGTTCCGTGCGATAGGGCAACTACATACTAGTGTTCCGCAAAACCAAGTTGTAGCATTATTTGTAATGAGCCTTATTGGTACCATATCTCCAATATAACGGGGGATGACAGATACAGGATGCGAAAAAAAACGTCCCAAGACGATGACAACCCAATAAGATTGATTTCTCACCATGTCAGAACCTCCCAATATGTCTTGTTTCTTCAAACATTAATCATCCAATCCATCATAAACCAAAAGAAGAAGAATAAACTGTTTAGCATAGGCAAAGAAGATTTGACCAATTTTCATGGGCGCAACCCACATACTCAGCTCTACTGCTCATGCCACAAATGCATGCTCCTTACAAATTTGGCACAATTTGAAACAGAAATAAACAGGCTTTCCAAAATTATAAGGTCTATTGTCAAAAAGCATTGTTACAACAAAGAAATAATCTATTAAACACTAATGTCCTTAATTTTTGTAATAATCATTAGTAATTATAAATGCTGCAATTTCGCTGGCACTCATCACTAGTTACATTTTAGACATCACTTTGATTTGATGTATAAATTTTATTTCGATAGCGCTTTTAACAATAGAACATCTTCAAAAACAATTAAATTAACAATTTTCATTTAATGACAGGTTTACCTCATTAGAATAGAATATCATCAAAAGTCTAGTGTCAGTTATTAATTTAAAAAGGGATATACAGCTGCTGGTTATAAAAATAGAATATTGTGAAAAAGTTTCAGAATTTCAGTAATTCAATTCAAAAAATGAAACTCGTGTATTATACACACTCATTACACACAGACTGATATTTCTAGTGTTTATATCTTTTAATTTGATGATTATAACTGAGAACTAATAAAAACTCAAATGAACTCAAACACCTGCAAAGGCCTTTGAAAGGTCGCTACAGCTAGTTATGTATGCTTCACAAATAATAGGGAAAGAGTGCTGACATGGAAGTTGTCCAAATTATGACCACTGACACCTTGCACAAGCAGGGCAAGAGACGAAAGGTCGCTGCTAAAAGGCTAGCTGTTCACAGAGCTCTGTTTCCAAGCACATTACCAGAGAGGTGAAGGAAAGGAAAATATGTGGTAGAAAAAAAGTGAGAAAGCAATAGGGTTAACCGCACCCTGGAGAAAATTTGAGTTTCAGCTGTCTCATTCATTGTGTCAAGCCACTCTTTAACAAAATGGCGTCAGAAGCATCTAAAGACAAAAGCTGCTGAGTGGCACAGTGTTATGCTCCCTGATGAAATTTTTCATTTCCTTTAGAAATCAAGGTCCCAAAGTCTGAAGAAAGAGAGAAGAGGCACAAAATCCGTGTTGCTTGAGGTATAGGTTAAAGTTTACACATTCATTAATGCTTTAGGAAGTCATGTCATCTGCTGGTGTGGGTCCACTGGGTTTTCTAAGATCCAAGGTCTACGCAGCCGTCTACCAGGAAGTTTTAGAGCACTTCATGCTTCCTGTTGCTGACTAACTTTATAAATATGCAGATTTTATTTTCCAACAGGACTTGGCACCTGCACACAGTGACAAAACTACCAGTACCAGGTCTGCATGCCACGCCGCATTGCCTTTGGTAATTCAAGCAAAAGGAGCTCCAACCAAGTATTGAGTGTATATATCAGTCTGTGTAATGAATGTAAATATTTTAATTATATGACCAGCACCTGTATTTCAAGTGTATTTCGTTAAAATGACGCTTATGGCTAACAGCTAATGAAAACCCAATCCGCCAGTATCTTAGAGTATTATAATATTCTGACACAGTTCAATGTTGCAGACTTATGGTGTTACATTCTAATCATAAAACAACTGCAAAGGTTCCTTAAGCCTTTAAATTGTCTCGCAGTCTGATTTTGTAGGCATCGCCACCTTCCACATAGAGGATAGACGACGAAAGGTAACTGCTAAATATGAAACAAAACAAATTAAAGGAAAGATGCATTATAGAGAAAGGTGTAATAGGAAAAAGGTTCACAAGCAACAGGAATACACTCAATTAAAAGGATGGTCAAGAAAAGGCCATTCAAGAATTTGGGGGACAATGACAAGACTGCAGCCGAAGACAGTGCTTCAAGTGGCACCACACACTGACGTATCTGGGACACAGACACCAACCATCACAATCCTTATGACCCAAAGACAGTGTATGAAGCTAAGCGAAATGTCTAAGCTAAAGATAAAAGGACTGAACTGATAGTCATGCAATGCCATATTTTCAGATGATGGTAGAACTCAAATTTAATTGGAAAGCAATTTCCCAGCATCTAAAGGAAACGAGAAAAGACACTGAATCCAAGACCTTGAGGACCAATGTAAAGATTTCACGGTCACTGGTGGTTTGGGGTGGAAAGTCTTCTGCTAATGTTGATCCAATGTTTATTCATTCATTATCTTCCTCTTATTTATGTATTAAGTTTGCATGTACTCGTGGAGGTTCTTGAAGGTTTTCCGTGGGAGCTCTGGGTTCATGCTTATAAGTTTTACAGAGTGGCCGATTTCATTTTCCAGTAGGAGTTGGCCCAGCCCACAATATCAAAATACCAATACCTGGTTTAATTACCAAGTTATCAATATGCTTGATTGGCCAGCATACACACTGAAAACCCAACAATGTAGATTAGTTGAAGCAGCCTAGGCTTCCATAACAAATAAGAGCAGAGCTTATTAAAAAGCTGATCAAGGAGCCAAAAGCAACAAATATATTGAGAGTGTGGTATGTTTGGTAAAGGTTTCTGCTGTTGTGGGTGGCATTGGGCTTAAAACAGTCTTATGCACAGCACCCTGGTGCCTCAGCATTCACCACTGCCACCTCGCAGCTCCATAGTTCAAATCTGAGGTTGTTTAATAGCTTGTTGTAATTTAGCATGAGATCCCTCTGTCTCTGTAAATTTCCTCTGTGACCGACCATGTGAAATCCTGCAGTACTTGCTTTCCTGTGATCAATCAGAAGAGTGTTCCTGAGACACCTTTATCAGGTGTCTCCACAGCGAGTTAGTCTCTCTCCTCTGCATATCGACATTGATTATTTCCATATACAAATTCTCCGCTTTTGTTTATTTCCTGCCTGGAAAATACATCTCCAACATCCTACTACCAATACATCCAATGTCCCTCTTCTACTGGTTGATCACAGGAAAGCAAGTACTGTAGGATTTCACATGGTCACACCTAGGATCAATCCAGCATAGCCAATCAACAACCTTCCATGTTTTCCTAAGTATAATGTAACAATAGAAACAAGAGGAAATTCACAGAGACAGAGGCATCTGATGCCAAACACCAACAAGCCATAAAACAACCTCAGAATTAAACTATGGAGCTGTGAGGTGGCAGTGCTAAATGCTGAGGCACCAGGGTGCTGTGCGGAAGACTGTTTTAAGCCCAATGCCACCCACACCAGCAGAAACCTTTACAAAAACATACCACACTCTCAATATATTTGTTGCTATTGGCTCCCTGACCAGCTTTAGAACAAAGCTCTGCTGTTTAAATATGTTTCCCGTTTTAAGATGTTGGAGCCCACTGCACTCCAGGAAACATTTCACAACTGTTCTATACACTGTCACAATTTGTCAACTATGAAATGTGTCTGGATATATTATTGCTTGATTTCTTGTATGCAATACTCTGAAAATTGTGACAATTGTATGTGCATTTTCAAAATCATGTCCAGTCAACCCAAGGTAGGTTCTATATTGGTTTGTGATATCTAAAAGCAAGCTTATGGGTTACTACATACAGATCAATGGCAAAAGAATCTGCAATATATCAAGGTGTGCAGAAAGTAAAGGAGTATTACACTACAAACCCCATGCTGTAGACCTGTATACCTTTGTGCATACTTTATGTGTACTGACTGCTTGAAGCTGCGTGCCTGCTCTAAATGGCTGGTGATTATCCGTGCCAAAAGAAAACTTTTTTGAGGTCACAACACAACCACTGCTGAATGGAAAATGCTGACAGGTGTAGATTCCACCACGTGCAGACTGGTGTCATGTGGTGACTGGATGTCTGCGGTACATACCTTTGACAGGAGCAGAATGAGATGTACACAGAAGAGATAACACATCCAGCATCGTCCCTCTTGTCACCAGGCATGGGTTCCATCTTACAGACAGACAATATTATGTATTAAAATACAAGGTCACAAGCATGATATTTGGCTCACAATACAAAATAAAAAAAAATCAATTTAGAAATATTTCTTTATTTGGATAAAGGGTTGGGTCAAGCTTTAGACTACAGCAGTCACTAAAATGCCCTCAGAAACCAGAGACTGAAGCTGACATGGACATTAGTGTCACATACATTGGGAACGAGAATGCATAATACTGACTTGCTCCCTGACCAGCCACAATAGGGTGTGTAAGTGTGTGCGTGCTCATGGCGAAGCACATCTTTGTGCATGCGTGCGTGCGAGTCTGAAACCACAGGATAGCAAGAGACTATGGCCATGTGCGAGAACAAGGAGAGTAGTGTTCATAGCTGACGTCAGCATTTCATCACTCAGATATTAATAACACACATTTCTCTCTCTCTCTCTCTCTCAGAGCCTGCAGACCACTTGATTTCTCCTTCTGTCTCTCCAAAAGCATGTGCTTTAAATACAGAATTTTAGATCATTAATTCTTACATGAACTATAATAATCTCTGAATCATAATCTGCATAATCAGAGATACTATCCTTCTATCACTCAAAAAGCAGCACACCATGAAGTAATCAGTCTATTAAAGTATGAGCATTTCTGAAAGTCCAGTAATGATGTTTTATTATACCAACCTCAGTTAAAAATAAATATATTATTGTGGTTGAGAGGATTCAGATTTTTGACAACCCAGCTACAGCTAAGCTATAATATTCTGGTTTTAAATGTCATGTTTCAGACAAATGCCCAGCGGATGGAGAGATAAGAAGACACCTGGGTAAGTCTAGAAGGCTGAACAATCAAACACAGGAGACTGTGGTATGGCCCACTGAGCAAGAATTCACCCCAATCATCTTAATCAAGCATAAAAACCAGGTTTGCAACAATTTTTACAATGTTATTTTTATTAGTCTTTAATAACCTACAAATATATTTTTTTTTACACAGGCAAAAGTCATTATTTACCTCACAAAGGAATTTCATAGTTTCTTCATTTAGGTTAACATTCAACTTTATCAAAATGTATAAATGTATTTTATAAAATTAAATAATAGAAATATATAAATAATATAACAATTTACAATTTTTGTTCTGAAAAATTCAACCCAGGTCACACAAAATTAATTTCAATACATTTCAACTTCATTATAGCAGCACTTTTAATGTTTCTAATTAACCCATGCAATGGTAAACACGCGATGCAGTGTGCTGCCATATTCCCATTCTCTGCTCAGAGATTCCTACAGATTTTCAAAACCCACTGATGCTATTAAGTTCTATAAAACCTATTCTGTAAAACCTCTAATCATTATAAGTGTATGATAATCATGTGTAATAATTTACTAATGTACATTTTGTTGTATTTTGTATTAAATGTCATGTATATAATTAAATTCTCAACCAATTTTCTGTAGTTGCTATACAAGTTACCTTGCTTACCATTTACATTTTACAATAGCAACTTTTTGTCAGTTGGATTGTAGATTGTTTTGTGTACATTGTTCTGCTGCTTCTTCATGACTGACATTTTTGCCAGTTGCATGTATGGACACCATTTCATTTTGAAGATTTATTAAAAATAACTTGATTATATACTAGTAAATTGCTATATATTAAAGAAAAGTTATAATACCCCTCAACACAGAAAATCGACTAACACAGAAATTAAATTATGCTCTAATGTGCTATTTTCTACCATGTATATTTCTATTTAGCGGTACTAAGATAAACAGATACCGTTTTCTTTTTCTCAGCAGCATTATTCTGGCCATGTGTGTATGAAGTCACCAGGTCATTGTGGCATGCTCTAGACTTTAAGATATGTACCCTTCTGCTTGGAGGACAATACACAGCTAATGATCCTTTGAAATTTAAGACAGAACACAAAGGGGAAACCACAAGAATTTCTCTCACTGCTTTACGCCTTGGAGCCTTTCCTCAGAGTGAGAAAAGGAGAGAGAAAAAGCAAGAGAAAGAGAGAAAGAGTGAGAGAGATGATCTCAGCACTCTGCAGGAGGTTTTAGACAGGTGCAGGATCAATCCTGCAGACATCAGAGTAATGACTGAAAGTCGATGAGGTTAATTACTGGATCTAGACAAAGGAAATAATGTAGTGCCTAAATTATTTTGGCAGCAGTGCTGCTTGTTTACTCCTTTAATCCTCTTTATTCCCTTAATAAGTAATTCCCTTAATTAGTAATTTTGTTTACTACACTTTCCGACAACCCCTGAAATAAATAAAGAAATCACATAATTTAGAGGAAGTTAGTCCAGTTTCTTTTAACTTAATTACATCTAAACATGTACATTTCAATTAAACAAATCAATACATTTATTTATTTTAGTAATTCAAATCAAAAAGTGAAACTCATCATATAGCTTCATTACTCAGAGTGGCATCACTTACTGTTGATGACGGATTATAGATAATAATACCCAAGTATATTTCAGAAAATTTCAATATTACAGTGTTGGACTACTGAAAAGTGCTTACAATCTGTGCAGTCATTACTTGACCTGGGCTACTTTTGAATGAATTAGTACATTAATGTGGTGTGGCATCGTGGCAATCAGAAGGTAGCACTACTGCGCACCTTCAACTCATCTGCATTGTTTGGGCTTTCTTTTTCCGCACACTGCTGTTCTATTTTTGTTTCTTTTTAATATGAACATGAAATTATTGTTATAGCTGTAGAGAGATAAAACACATAATCCGTTATTTAGAATCATATACTTGAGTATTCTTGCCTCCTCTTGACGGACATCTTAGGATTTTCTGCTACTGTGAAAAAGGTTGTTTTTTGTGGAGAAAATCATTACTTTAACTAGACCTACAAAATGAATACCTACAACATGAACACAAGATGCAAACGGCTAACAGGGCTAACGTAAGCCAATTCCTAACTGGTATACGTCAAACAGCACATCAGCCATTAAACATTTGTTTTCTCTGGCAAAGCAAGAAAGACCAACAGTAAACTGATAACTTAGTCTGGCGATGTCATGTTGTTTTTAATGCTATGGAAAGTTCTTTAGTTTTCCAGAAGAATATTAGCTCAGTGTCGTCTTCTTTCGGCCTCTCTCTTTTATCAGGGGTCGCCACAGCCTGTCAATCATTTCCACCTCACTTTGTCCTCTGCATCTTCTGCTTTCACACCAACTACCTGCATGTCTACATTGACCACATCTATATATCTCCG
>JAOUQV010301819.1:0-13609 GCA_028565295.1 Aspidoras spilotus
TGTGTGTGTGTTTCACTGCACGGATGGGTTAAATGCAGAGGACCAATTCCGCTGTGTGCAAACACAGTGGCAAAATGCATCACTTTCCCCTTTCCCTTTCCTTAACCACAAGCCCCCCGAGATACCAGCAAGTTAACAGCACCCCACATAAGAGCCCATCTAAATCTTCAAAGAGTTTAAGTAGCACAACATCTCAACCTCAACTGTTTAGAGATGACTGCGTGAATCTAGACTTTTTGGTCAAATTGCTCATAGAAGCCACTTCCAAGAATGAATAAGGGGAAGAGAATGGATTATGCCAAGGAACACAAGAAATGGACATCAGACGAGTAAAATCTGTTGTCAAAAATTTATATTTTTGCTTCCAAACATTTTGTCAGATGACTTGGCGCCCACAATCACCTGATCTACAGGCATATGAGATGGTTTGGGACGAGTTGGACTGCAGATTGAGGAAAAGGCAGCCAACAACTGCTCAGCACCTCAGAGAACTCCTTCAAGACTGGAAACCATTTTAGAATACTACTTCACAAAGTTGACTGAGAGAATACCAAGGGTGTGCGAAGCTGTAATCAAAGCAAAAGGTGCTTACTTTAAGAATCTAAAATCTAAAACTAATTTTATTTTGTTTAACACTCAAGTTCACAACATGATTCCATACGTGTTCCTTCATAGTCTGGATGACTGCAGCACGAATTTACAGTGTAAATTACTAAGAGATCAAATACTTATTTCTCCCTACAAAATGCAAATAAATGTATAGAGATTTTTATAATATGTGATTTGCTGGATTTTCTTTATATTCTCACTATTAAAATAAACCTTCCCCTAGACTGTTCATATCTTTGTCAGTGGACTTACAAAATCAGCAATAGATCAAATATTTATTTCTTCCACTCTATCGAACAATAACTTCAAATATCTAGCAAGCCAGTCACTTCAAATATGCAGGCATATCCTTTACTTCCTGTATAGTTTCCACTCCCCATACTCAACCCATAAACTGAGATACGCTTAGAAACTTGTACAGATAAGGTTTGAGTGCAATGCGCCTTTGAACTTCTGCATTACATTCATTACTCTTTGCATGTTCCTAAAAGATGCATGCACCATGTATTCTTCGTTTGACTGTGCATGTCCCCATACCGTGATGGTTTGTTACAAACACATGTACTTTTACACCCCTAGCTGGCACTAAAAACTTTTGTTTCATTGATTATTTTAAAACGATTATTGATTCTCCAGAAGACAGAATGAGCCAGGATTCTAGCCTAATTCAAACTTATTAGAAACACTTCATACCAAGTGAATTTCATGCTTCTAATTTTAAGGGAACACTTTGGGGATGACCACTTCCTGTTTTATTATGATTGTGCACCAGTGCACAAAGCAAAGTCCATAAAGACATGAACTCAACCCAACAGAACACGTTTGGAAGGAATTGGAGAAATCCAATACACACATGCCTAAACCTTGTGGAAAGCTTTTCCAGAAGAGTTGAAGCTCCTAAAGCTGCAAGTGAAAGTGATACATTTTGCCACTATGTTTGCACACAGCGAAATTGGTCCTCTGCATTTAACCCATCCGTGCAGTGAAACACATATACACACACACACACACACAGGTGAAGTAAGCACACGTGCCCAGAGCAGTGAGCGGCCAGCACAGTGCCCGCAGAGCAACTGGGGGTTAGGTGCCCTGCACCTATGATCACTCAAATTCATATGAATGTGAAGACAGTCAAGCGAATATTGTGTACTTTAAGAGTTAAAAAAATAAATATATTGCAAAGTTGTGTCAATAATGCGTCTTATTTTATTTCCGTTATGGCTTTGAATAGAATATATTCAGCAGTATTGTGGTCTGACATATCTGTCGACATTCGGATCGGATTGTACTTTGTGCATGTCGCTTGTATGCTGGTTTCTAACCTCTAGATCCTTGCACTCCTGAGCAGAGTTGGTTGGGAAGCCGATCCATTTGATTTCCTTTTTGTCTTTAGAGATGATATTCATCGCCATTAGGACATTTAGAGCATCGTACACACGTCTCCGAATGTTCTTCTGGTCGTAAACATGCTATTAGTACAGAAGCACAGGCAAAAACACAATTTAATCAAATTGGAAATACAATCATCATGGTAGGATATAAAATACAGACAAGAACACATATAGAACAGCTACACAATCCTAATAGCTTTAGAATCTATTATATAATTTAGGAAAAACTTAATCACTTTTTATTGTAACGGTTTATGAAGACAACACTAAAAACATTTACATTTAGTAGATTACAATTCAGCTGATTATTTAATACAGACTTATTATTCAATACAGACCATAGCCTTGAATACATCCATATAGTACAGGTGGACTGGTGAAGCCGTATACAATATATGCATATTAAGATCTTTTCTAAATGTCAATGAAAATCAATGAGGAAACAGGAATTAATACAATCCATGTGTCTAGTTCCAGTTGAGAGCCGAGCAGCTGCATTCAAAATAATCTTAATTCTTATCCAACTTGAGCAAATATATTACAATTCAATTACAATAGTCCAAGCAAGAGGAGAGAAATACATGCATATTTAGTTCCTGATCCACAAAGACAACAGTCATTTGATCTCTGCAACATGTCCGAGTAGTAGAGAGCAGGACTGGACAAGCTTTTAATATGCATTAAGAAAGGCAAACAAAACCTTCTATATATTATATTTACATTATAAATGAGTTTTTTTCTCCATCTCTCTAGTATTTCCATAATAGAATGCATTTAATTAACTCTGGGGAAAAAAACCTTACACTAGGAGCATGTAATAGTGAAAACTTACAGCTTCATTGGGGGTGATGTTGTCTCCAGAGCTCAGCTCAGTCACCAGCTCATCTGCAACCTCGTTATAAGAGGTTACACCCTTTTTCTGAACCTTCTCGCAAACCTTCATAGAAAAATGTCTCAAACCTTTCCCATTCTTGTCCCCTCTTCTACTGCTGCGTCTGGATGTGAGAAAATGTACAATTAGGATGCTTTGTTGAGTCAAACCTGATATTTAAACTAGATGTTACACGAAAGATGAGCTGGCAATATGCTTTACTCAAATTTAGAGTTGTTGTTGTACAGTTATTTCAAATCTAGTGTCACTGACTGCAAAGTGTTTGAAGGAAATCTGGTGTCTAAGACATACAGGACTTTTCAAGCAAAACTCGACCACACCTCGGATAGAACAAAGGTGAAAACAGATTTAATAGCCTGGTTTTTTGACATGTTTCTGAACTTACACACACACAAAAAAAAACAAAAACTACTGAATAATTACAAAGTCATAATTATATATATTATAGTAAAAACAGAATTGCATTATAATTGTACTAAGTACAATTTAATAATATATCGTTTCTGAATCAAATTGTACTGCATGTATTAAGATATGCATCAGACCATCATTTATTTCCAAGAAGTCACTAGAGTGCGAGTGTATATATATTTATATATACACTCACACACACGATAGATAGATATCACACAACATTGTTAATTGGTTCCAAGAGACAAGACTTATGCCAAACATACTTAGTACTTTACTTTAGTCTCTAAGCTAAAATGAAAATAAATAAAATACAGAACTGGGAATAGTTATGAATGCATTTTCAATAATATATGGTTTTTAAGCTGACAAACATCAAATTAATTCAATATAGTAGAGAAAAGTTATCTGAATTTACAAACACATTTTGGTGATGTTTTTACTGTACAGTGTGGACATTTATGAGCCAGTTTATCGTCCAGCCTTATAGCATGACACTTTTTAAGGTCCATGCGGCAACATACTGTACATATAAAGGTCACAAATGAATGAGAATGAGAGTAGCCGATAAACAACCGTAGTCTTGCCATTTGCACTTTGAAAACACTCGGTCACAATAGCTAGACTAGGCGTTCAAATGCTCCTAGTGTCCCGTGTTTATGGTCAACTTCTAAGTGGCTAAAAAGTGTATTATATACCAAGGTAATATCACACTAGGGTAGACAGCTTTACCGAGCGTTTTCAAAGTGTAGATGGCATGACTGCGGTGATACAGCTGTATACCGTGCGTAAACTAATCTGAATCAAGAATGACAACACCCAACAGTAGATAAGTATTGGAACGTATTTTAATATGCTTTTATTTATTTTACAGTTACATGGTTTTATGTGCATTTAAAGTTATTTTTAATAATTTTATGATTCAAATACTGTATTTGTGGTGGACAGATGTAAAGCATAGTAAAATAACTTAAACTTTATTTTTATTTGTCTACATTTTTTTGGAAAACAAATATATAATTAAGAACGGCTTTACTCGAAACTGCCTAAGCCGTGGTATACCTGTATATTTACTGTATGGTAATCTTATTACTGTAATTTGTGTGTATAGTGTGTTTTTTGTAAGACATATTGCATAACTAATATCTGGTTAAGCTCTTTAATCCTATAACTATAGACTCTGGTCTGTCAAATAAATAGGAGGACATATAACAATGCATTTTTTTTTTTTATTAAAACAGATTAATTAGACATCAAATGAAATAAAACAAATTGGTTTGTTTTTTTTTTTTTTTGACGAGTTCTTAAAAAATGTTAATGGAACCGATTTGCATTGTTCATGTACATTGAGCTGCTTGATCATGGTCTTATATAATAAAGCTGCAATGAAAATGAGGTCAGTCAGTATTCAGACTGCTGGCTACAACAGTCTGGAAAGTCATGCTCTTATTAATAGACAAGTATTACAATGCAAGAGTTTAAAGAAACAACCTGTATGTAAGAGGCTTTATTTACCACAACTATAGAGAATTAAAGATGCCTTTGATGCGGAATAAGTCCAGCATCAAGAAAACACTAAAATGCACATGACTTACCCACTAGACCAGGGTGAAGAGTCTTGCGTGGGTGTCTGCAGAGTAACAAATTGAGCACTAGGGGTTCTGGGACTAGTTAAGAGAGTGGCACTGGCAGGAGCAGTGGGCCTCTGAGGAGTGCCAATCACCTACAGGTAACACATTAAATAAAAAAAGACAAACATGGACGAAAACGTGTAATTCAGTAAGTAAAATAAAAATCCCCACTTACACTGGGAAATGTGCAGATATTTTTATTTGTTTAAATTAAATGACAAAGAAAACACATACAATAACATGACAGACATGTACAGTCCTGCTCACCATTATTGGCACCCATTAAGTACATAATATGGAATATATCCTGGAAAGAATGAATCAAGTGTAACAAACTTGTGTTTGCAAATGATAAACATTTAAAACTAAAAACAATGGGAGAGGAAAAAAATAGAAAAACCTAAAGCTTGCTGTGGCACTGGTATTGGCACAGTTTTTCAGTAAATCAGTATGAAAACACATCTTGACTCACCTGTGCTAAATCACAAATGAGAATCACCTGTGAAATTGTCAGTGCCCATGTGGCATTAATTACCCAATGAATGATGACTTCAGTGTTTTAAAAAGCCACGTTATTCCCCGTTCTTTGTCACAATGGTGAAGACAAAGGAGCTGTCTGAGGACATCAGAAGTGCTATTATCAGCAAACAAGATCTCCAAAGGGTATAAGGCCATCTCCAAAGACCTTGGTATCCCCCTGTTTCAACAGTGCGCAATGTTAAGTAGTTTGCCAAGCATGGAACAGTCAAGAACCTACATGGACGTGGAGGGAAGAGGAAAATTGATGAGATTTCTTCAAAGGTTGGTGCAAATGGTGAAAAAACACCATGTCAAACATCCAAAGACCTAAAGGCCAACCTGGAACAGTCTGGGGTCATGGTTTCAACAAGTACCATACGGGGTACACTAAACCAAGCAGAGCTTTATGGGCGAAGGCGAAGAAAGACAACATTGCTAAAGAAAAGACATAAAAAGGAACGACTTAGCTTTGCCAAAGAGTACCTGGACAAACCACAATCCTTCTGGGAAAATGTTCTGTGGACCGATGAAACAAAAATAGAGCTTTATGGTAATGCACACCAACAGATTGTTTACAGAGGGCGCAATGAAGCGTATAAGGAAAAAAAAGCACCCTACCTACAGTTAAGCATGGTGGAGGATCCATAATGCTGTGGGGCTGTTTTGCTGCGTCTGGTACTGGGGGCCTTGTCCATATCACAGGAATCATGAAATCAAAGAATTACCAAGAAATTTTAGAGCAAAATGTCCTACCCAGTGTAAGAAAACTTGGTTTGAGTCGAAGATCATGGGTCCTCCAGCAAGACAAAGACCCAAAGCACAACTTCCAAAAACACACAGGAATGGTTAAAAAGGAAGAAATGGACCGTTTTAAAATGGCCAGCAATGAGTCCTGATCTCAATCCCATTGACAATCTGTGGGGTGAGCTGAAATCTGCCATTGGGCAAACATTCAAAAGTTCGAACAAACTGCAAAGAGAATACCAGCTGAGAAGTGCAAGAAGCTTATAAACGGCTACAAGAAACGTTTGGAGGCGGTCATCACTGCCAAAGGGTGTGCAACCATATATTAAGGAAGGGTGCCTTTATTAATGCTCATGCCGCTTTTTTCTGTTTCCTCTTTAAAATGACAACATGTAAGCAATGTAAACAATGTTCTTCGTTATATTACTTCAGACCTCCAATAAAAAAATCCTGATAATATAAATTTGGTACATTTCCAATTATTGCTGAAGATATTGTACAGGTTATGCAAAAAATTAAGAGGTGCCAATAATGGTGAGCAGGACTGTAAGTGACACTAGAACATATGTTTAAAATATAAATTGTCTCATATGTGGTGTGTTTACAGGTTACAGTGGGATAATTGGTTACATTAATTGTAATGCTTTTATAAATCACCTTTCACAATACCCATGGTCGCTTTAAATTCATGAGGGAAAAAACAAAATATAAACAGATGATGAGGTGGAAAAATACTGAGACAAATGGTGAGTCTTTAGTAAAACTTTCAATTCATACAGAGAACAAGAAAGAAAGAAAAGTGACCCATTCGCCACTAGGTTTGCACACATCTGAATTTGTCTTCCACATTTAACCCATCTGTGCAGTGAAACACACAGATATATACAGACATTGGTGAAGTGAACACACATGCCGGAGCGGCGTGCAGCCTGCACATTGCCCGGGGTGCAACTGGGGACATTTTAGCTGTGACTTGGCATTACTGGAAATCAAACCAGGGACCTTCTGGTCACAAGTCTGGTTTCTTACCCACAAGCCTATGACTGCCCCAAAAAGATTGTAGAGAAAGTGGAGGAGAGTTACAGAGTTTAGTGGCAGCTACACTAAAAAAAGAGCAAGCATCCATATAACTCAGCCTGAACCGAGGAATTTCCAAAAGACCCATGCTTGATGATCTTAAATTCCGAGCAGGAGTGTAACACTTGAAGAGATCAACAAGTTAGAAGCCGTGCAGCTGAGTTCTGAATAATTTTCAAGGTTCGGAGAGTCCATAGAGCTGAGAGAGTAGTCGAGCCTGGAAGTCACGAAAGCATGAAGTAGAGTTTCGGAAGTATTAGTAGACCAGAGGGCATATACGGACGATACTGCGAAGATGGAAGAATGCCGACTTGGAAAGGGATTTTATGTAGGGTTCGAAAGACAAAGAGTCAGAATTGACACCAAGATTTCGTACAGTGACAGAGAGCTTGACAACGCCATCACCTAAAGGAAGCACCACATTTGAGATTGACATTAAAGCAGATTTTTTGCAAACTGAAGTTCATGTTTGTGAGAGTTTACTGATAGGAAATTTGAACAGAACGTGCAGAGAATTAGTTAAATAAACTAGAAGGAAAAGCTCGGAAGGTTTAAAGCTGAGACAGACGTGGGTATCAAATGTAGCAATAAAATTTAAACCAAATCAGTAAAAGATATTACGAAGTGGCAGAATGTAAGTGATAAATAACTAAGAAAAAGAAATACACATTCGTTCACTGCAGACAAACACAATAGACTGAACACAAAACTGAAACTAAATGATGTCAATTAAAAGGTTAGATAACTTTATAATATCAAATACAAAATGTTCATTTTGGGTGAAAAACAATAAGTAAAATTCAAACTAGAAATGTAAATGTTGCTATATCCTGAAAATGTCAAACACTTGGCCCAATATCACATTAGACTACAGGATAACCAACAACATCCCAGTGACCACATTCTGCCAAGCATCGGATGAGACCTTGTGTCTGTAATTGGATGATAATGACTGGCTCTCTAATCCTGCTGACTACAAACTTCTATGATCAGCTTAGATGGAACTCTCCCAGGTCACCTCGATTAATGTTAATGGAGGATTTTGTCACTGCTGTGCTCCATATAT
The DNA here is from genome assembly GCA_028565295.1 of Aspidoras spilotus. Classification (NCBI taxonomy): domain Eukaryota; kingdom Metazoa; phylum Chordata; class Actinopteri; order Siluriformes; family Callichthyidae; genus Aspidoras; species Aspidoras spilotus. Next base: position 8,341 of record JAOUQV010301819.1, read on the forward strand.
ACTCAAAGGGAACTTGAAGGGAGGCCTTTTTTGGCAATCAAAACAGGATAAAACATTTTTTTCCAGTTACCGTGGATAACTATGATACTTAGATGTCTTACCACATGTGAATATACATTAACAGCGGAGGCGCCGAGTGCTTTTGGAATTATCTGCTTCACTCCAGTAACTGAAGGATGGACAGGCACCAGAGACACCACAGTACCTGAAAGATCAAAGCAATTGATAAAAATATGTCTAAAATAAACACAAAGAATGAAACACAATTACAAATATTGGATACAAATATTTTGTGGGGAGGACCCTGTTGTCACTTTCCTGAACAACTACTCCCATATGTAGAATATTAAGCAGACACATCTTAATCAGTAACATGGTGCTAACTGGGGATGCACTTATACTCATTTTACCCTTTTAATACTGATACTAATAACAAGTACAAGCAGGATAGCTTTTTAAATTAGTTATGTGGAGAAATATAGAACATTTTTATATTTTCAATTATTTATTATAAATATTGAAAAAAAGAATAATGTCGCAAGAATAAGGAAACAAAGGTTCACTATTATTCAACTTCCTGCGTTAAAACTTTGTGAAGCATCTTTCATTTTTATAACTTCAAACACAGATTGGAACCGTAGCCCATTCTTCACTCTAAAATGGCCAGGTACATAATCTAGATTGCCAGTTACTGCTGTATAAAAACAGCCCCACATAAATGAGACCCCTCCATGATTGACTGTGGGAATGGTACGCTTCTTGTCATAAGCATGGTCTTTCGCAAGCCAGACATACTGCTGGTCCAAACAGATCCAATTTGGTTTCATCACTCCATAGATTTTTTTCCAAAAACTCTAGCACTGGTATCCTGGCATGTTTGTGGTTAAGAGTGGAGCACGGCTTGGAATCTGGCCATGAAGTCCTCGTTTATTCAGTGCATGTCTTTTTTCTAGTTTCTAGTGAAGCACTTGTTCCAGCACTCATCTGTAGATGTCTTGCACTCACGTGTGGGTATTCTTAGCTGTCCAGACTAAACTTGATCAAGTTTTGGGCTTTCTTTAATAGCCAGGCAGGTTTGCAGCAGTGTAAACTTCCGTATAATGCTCCCGAAGGCGTCTTTTAAAAAAAATCTTCTTATACCCATGCAATTAAATAAATCTCCCCTCTCAGCTTTAGCAGAATCTTCTTTGACTTTCCCATGATTGCAACCCACTTTTAATTTCTTCTTGAGTGGAGTTTATATATTTAATCACAGATGAAGCAAATAAAAGATCATTTATAGATTTCTTAAAAGCTTAATTATATTTAAACTCTACTTTAGTCCATAAAAACGGGTCAGAAAGCTTTTAAAAAGATTATACTGTGGTTGAGTAACTGTGACATGGATCTTAAAATATACCGTTACACACAAATACTACATCATGCCGTAAGCATTTTTGCACAACATTATTACATACACACTAACAATACACAACCATAAAAAACCTCTTGCACAAACTGGATATACTCTACCATTCTATGGCACTATAAATGCTCCATTTAAAACTACTTAAATCCCTCCTCAATTTACTCATCGCTGTATACTCGTCATACTGTTCATTGGTACAGGCTGATGTACAAATCTCCGACAGCCTATACCTCCCTCCTCATCTGTGCGGGTGGTTGCAGTCTTTGTCCTTTAGTTACAACACTTGTGTTGCCCAGCTTATCACGCTGAGAATAAGCAATAAAAATCTAATGCTAGTCAGTGCTTTCCATATAAATCTCAGGCTACAGCAGCTTTTCTGAGATCGAACAAGACAGGCTATCTTAGCTTCTTGAAAGACTTTTAGTATCTACGAAACATTGTATACCGAGAACCACCCAGAAGACCTGCCATTTTAGAGATCCTATGAAAGTTGTCTATCCATCACAATTTTGCCTTGTCAACGTCACTTGAATGCTCATGGTTGGCAATTTTTCCTTCTTTAAACACATCAACTTCGAGCACTGTTGTACGATTTCATTGCTGCCCAAATTTCCCCACCCCTTGAATGATGCCATAGTACCAAGATAATCAAATGTTATTCACATTACCAGACAATGGTTTTAAATGTTAAAGCTGCCTGGTATATATTATAATAAACATTACTTCAATTAAGTTCATTGTCTGATTTAATGATTTAGCATTGAACAGGAGTAATAGACTTAAAAGCTCACTACAACATCCTTTAGAGTTTACAACAATCGCAAATCTTGTTTAAATATTGATTTTATTAAATATCAGTGTTGGTGGAAGACATTTTAGAAACTGCTGATTTATGTGGAACCATGAGGCAAATGGAGCGCAGCAGAAAACAACACCCGGTAGCGTCCCCGTCAGCTAACAGCTAGCAATAGAAGCCACAGTTACACAGACAACAGAACTGGCCAATAGTAGATAGCAAAAATGTTGGCAGATCTGATAAGTCAAGATTACTGCTGCAACATTATGATTGTAGGGTCAGATAAGGTTCAGGGAGGTGGAAGTTGCATAATGATATAGGGGGAATTTACTGGCACATATTTGGGCACCTGAATACCAATGGAGCATCATTTAAACATCACAGATCACCCAAGTATTGTTACCGTGTCTATGCATTTATGACCACAACGTACCCATCTTCTGACGGCTAAATCCAGCTGGATAAAGCACCATGTCAGAGCGTTTAAATCACCTCAAACTGGTTTCTTAACCATGACAACCAGTTCGATGCACACAAAAAGCATCCTCAGTAATCAGAGCGCAATCCAACAGAGCACTATTAGAATATGATGGCACAGGAGAATTACATTATGAAGATCGACAAAATCCGAATCAACCTCACAAAGAATTAATGCACTTATGAAAGCAAAATGGGTCAAGCACAGTAATAGCAAGATTCTCTTAATGAAGTGGGTGGTGACTGTAGTCAATATCTGAATTCAGCATCAAGAGCCACTACACAGACGTATTTAGGTCATGGCCTACAACTGTCGCATTCTTGTATAAAGTCACTCAGGACCAAGAGACAATGCCAAAAGCGTCTTACCTGGGCCAAGGAGAAAAAGAACTGGACTGTTTATCAGTGGTCCAATGTGTTGTTTTCAGATGAAAGCAAATTTTGCATTTCATTTGGAATTCAATGTCCCAGAGTCTGGAAGAAGAGTGGAGACGCACATAATCCAAGAAGTTTCCACAATCAGTGATGGTTTGGGGAGCAATGTATCTACTGGTGTAGGTCCACCGTGTTATATCAAGACCAAAGTAAGTGTAGCCGTGTACCAGGAAATCCTATAGCACTTCATGCTGCCCTCCGCCAACAAGCTTTTTGGAGATGGACATTTTATAGTCCAGCAGGACTTGGCAGCTGTCCACACTGCCAAATGTACCAATACCTGGTTTAATAACCACAGTATCACTGTGCTTGATTCGTTAGCAAACTCGCCAGACCTAATGTCAAGAGAAAGATAAGAGACACCAGGCCCAACAAAGCACCAGGCCCAACCTCAGCAGTACCACAAGCTGATCTCCATGCCATGCCACACTGATGCAGTAATCCATGCAAAAGGAGCCATGACCAAGTATTGAGTGAATTTACTGTACATACTTTTCAGTAGGCCACAATATCTGCATTAAGAATCATGTTTTTTTTCAGTTGGTCTTATGTAATATCCTAATTTTCTGAGATAATTAATTTAGGTTTGTATTGGCAATAATCAACATTAACTGCATCACTAGAAAAATATCACCATTTGTAATCAATATATATATATATATATATAAATAATGTATGCTTTTTACTGTTTGCAATGAATTACTGAAATACGTTTTTGATGTTCTAATCTTTCGAGATGCACCTGTATATCTAGTTTGTGAGGCGTACTCACCTCTTCCAGGACTCATGTTCCGAGTGTTAAAAACTTTCAACTCTCCACTGGTGTCTTTCAGGCCAACCTTTAAGGGAAGAAACAGAGTTATGCGTCAAAGACATAATTAGGCATAAGAATGCCATAGTGATGTAAAATTGGCCATGTATTAAATAACGCATTTATAACTGTCAGTCATTTTCCCAAATCTTAGTGCAATCTAAGGTACCACATTGCAGCTTGGAACATAAATAAATTTATATATGATGCATTTATAAAGAACGAGCCTAAAATAAAGCCTATGATAAACAGAACCTAATGGTTTCATTATATTGGTATCAGGACTATAAATAAATAAAAGAACTTTAGCAGGTTTGAAATAAAAATGGCAACACATCTCTGATAACGCATAAGTTCATTAATACAAACTAACAATAAACCATCATTTTTAAGAGAAATTTTGGATGTAATCCTTAGGCTATAAAAATTATTTACAATAATACAGTCCTCCATAAAAAGAGTAAAACCGGGAGCACTCTCTGGGTGGGATTGCTGTTATACCACAATTAATCACATTGACACTTGTCAATCATATGCATCCATAAGCACATGTAATGTATGTAGAAAAGGATGGATAGAGTCTTTGGAGTATAATGAATAGTCTTACACTGCCCAGATGTGCAGCATAAGCAGCATTTCAATAGAGAGTCTATATGTTACAATAATGTTGGAGTTTATAATCCAATATTGTCCCATGACACTTACATCTTTTGCCATCATGTTTGGTCTTCACCACTGACCGTCTCTTTTTCTGGTTGTATTTCCCGAGAGAGAGAGAGAGAGGGAGAGAAAGAGAGAGAAAACTAATGTTTAACATCATTTGTTACACCATTCCATCATCTAATTAATCCAATAAACAATGAAATAAAATTCAAATATTTTTAAGTAAAGGAGTATCAAACATTTAAAAAACATGCATTTGTCATTCATTTAAAGTCTGCGGGAAATTGACTTCTTGTTGAAGCCAGCACGCAATAAAAATTTGACTTCATCCTTAGAAAGACCTCCATTAACATATAATTTGAATCTTGATTTATTTTGTTTCTACAACTGATCTAGATGGCCATTTTAGCTTGTATAAAAATAAAATTGAGTAAATAAAAACCATAAAAACATTTTGCAAAACATTAAACAAAGAAGGAAGTCTTAAACAGCACATAATCATGAAAAACCATTTTCCATCTGGATGATTCAGAAAGTGATTGGGAGAAGGTGCTGTGAAATTGAAATCTTTGGCTTTAGCTCATGTTCAGAGGAGGTGAAATCCTGCGCCCGCTGGATTCCCTCCGATTGCCCATTTACTCTTATTACTATGATGAATGTTATATATTATTGTTAATTA
>JAOUQV010302349.1:0-11939 GCA_028565295.1 Aspidoras spilotus
TAGCAACAGCAACAGTAATTAGACAGACAGGCAGAAAGGTACTTGGTGTATCATCTGGACAGGTGAAAGACAGCAAGGAAACTTGGTGGTGGAACAAGGATGTACAGGAGGTTATTCAGAATAAGAAGTTGGCAAAGAAGAAATGGGACAGGAAGAGGACTGAAGAGAGTAAGTGGGAGTATAAAGAGATGAAGAGTAGGACAAAGAGGGAGGTAGAAAAGGCCAAGCAGAAGGCCTATGATGAGTTGTACGAGAGGTTAGACAGTAAGGAAGGAGAAAAGCAGTTGTATCTCCTTGCGAGACAGAGAGATAGAGCGAGAAATGATGTGCAACATGTCAGGGTGATCAAGGATAGAAATGAAAATGTCTTGACAGGTGAGGAGAGGGTGAGAGAAAGATAGAAGTAGCATTTTAAGACACTGATGAATTAGGAGAATCACAGGGAAAGAAGAGTGGTAGGGATAGAAAATGTGGCACAGGAGGTAGTAAAGATTAGCAATAATAAAGTAATGAAAGCTTTAAACAGGATGAAGAAGGGAAAAGCAGTCGGACCTGATGACATACCAGTAGAAATGTATAGGAGAGATGGGAGTGTTGTTTTAGACTAGACTATTCAATGAGATTTTTGAGAGTGAACTGATGCCTGACAAATGGAGAGAATGTGTACTAGTACCGATTTATAAGAACAGTTGTAGAAATTACAGGGGCATAAAGTTAATGAGCCACAATCAAGATTTGGGAGAGAGTTGTGGAAGCTATGCTTAGGCAAGAGGTGACTATTTGTGAGCAGCAGTATGGTTTCATGCCAAGAAAGAGCAACACAGATGCGATTTTTGCTTTGAGAATGCTGATGGAGAGGTATAGAGGTCAGAAAGAGCTACACTGTGAATTTCTGGATTTAGAAAAAGCTTATGATTGGGTGCCGACGAAGGAACTGTGGTGGTGTATGAGGAAGTCCAAAGTGGCTGAAAATTATGTTAGATTGGTGCAGGACATGTATGAGAACATCATGGCAGTAGTGAGATGTGCTGTAGGTGTGACAGACAGAATACATGTGTGTAAATGAGAGGGAGGAAGAGAGAACTGTCAGATTACAGGGAGAAGTGGTCACAAAAGTGCAGGAATTCAGGTACTTGGGATCAACTGTCAGAGGAACTTGGGAGTGTGGAAAAGAGGTGAAGAAGAGAGTACAGGCAGGATGGAGTGGATGGAGAAAAGTGTCAGGAGTGATATGTGACAAAAGGGTCGCATCAAAAGTGAAAGGAAAGGTTTAAGAGAGTAGTGAGACCAGCCTTGTTGTATGGTTTAGAGACAGTGGCAGTGACTAAGAGACAGGAAGCAGAGCTGGAGGTTGCAGAGCTTAAGATGCTGAGGTTCTCGTTGGGAGTGACCAGGAAGTACAGGATTAGAAATGAGAACATCAGAGGGACAGCACAGGTTGGAAAATTGGGGGACAAATTTAGAGAGGGCAGACTGAGGGGGTTTGGACATGTGCAGAGGGGTGACAGTGGATATTTTTGTGAGAGGATGTTAGAAATGGAGCTGCCATGTAGGAGACAGAGAGGAAGACCAAAGAGGAGATATATGGATGTGGTCAATATAGACATGCAGGTAGTTGGCATAAAATCAAAGATGCAGAGGACAGAGTTAGGTGAAAAAGACTGATTTGCTGTGGCGACCCCTGAATATTATATGCCGTATTGTGGAAATGTATTATTTATGCAACATTGGGATAATAACATGTAAGCTGATGAAATGATAAAAAAATAAGAATAACAGTAGAGTGCTTTTTCAAGCATTTACTGCAACTGAGTGCAAGGGCAGGAACAACCAGATAGACAGACAGAATTTATTTTGAATTTATCATATGTGATTCTATTAGAATCATTATTAGTAAAATCATTCTATTAGTAAAATATACACATTATTTAAAGTATCTCAACTATGTAATTTGTATATATGTGTATATAAACCTAAAGTAAATATAATACAGATGTAGTTACAACTTGTGTTTATGTTTGTATTGTAATGTAATGTATTCTTCAGTAAATTAATTGAGTATAGTATTGTACCGGTATCGATAGAGACGGCTGTGTTTTATCGGCGATACTGTAGCGCAGAAAGGATCAGTCTGGCTTTGAGAGAGACAGTCCCGTCCCACTGTGTGCACAAAAACATGGCGGAGTGAAAAGCTCAGCTGCGTGTATATTAGCAGACTACATTCGTGTATCGAAAAAAGAGGGATTCGTCAAATTCCTTTTGGTAATTATGCTTAATTAATTTGATTTGTAAATGATATATTTATAATATGTGAATAAAAGCGGATAATTTCATCGTTTTTAAAAATGTCCAATATGGCATTACAATGCTTAGCGTGCTAGCTTTGATTAGCCTAGCTTAGATAACATTGCTGCTATGATACATAACTAACTTCGACGCAGTGTTTTAGGCATAGATAATGTATACCATAGATAATGTATAATGGCTTTATATGCATTTATAACACGCATAATTAGAATTAAAATTGTAATTTTTGTTGTCTTCGTAAAACAATGTATGGTTGAATCCTAAACGGGTCATTACGCCTTCACAAGAGCACTACATAGTTTGTGACGTAATGGCGCCTTGATCCCTACATAGGGCACTAGTTCATAGGTACGGGTCAATTTGTATTACTTTGGCTTCCGGGCTAGTTTTATTGTACGCTGTAAGCCAGCTAACGCAGTTGATTGCTCTGTCTGTTTTTGCGTTAGAATTAAAAAAATATATATTTAATTAATTTATGCACGGGAAATAAAGTTGATTCTTTGGTAATGAACGCGAATATAAATTAATCTGTGATACACAATCTAATCAAATGCAATACAGCATTTCACTTTAAGATTAGCAGCTAAGTGGCTAGTACATAGTCCGCGTATTTGAGCCTATGATAATAAGTTTAAAATTGACATTTGATAGATTTATAAATATTTGGCATCCAATATGTATAGCTTTATTAATTAATTAATTTAATAAGTATTAACTATTAAGTGGAGGCTTGTAAATATTAAACGAAATCACCACGTGACTGATATTAGCATGTGATAGCATGTCCTAAACAAAATATTAGACATTGCAGTTTGTCATGTACAGTAATACATGATCCCAAATGTGTTTATGTTGAGATGTAAGCGATTGTTTATTTAGTTTCTTTACTTCTTAAAAGAATAATCTTGCTTATATAATTATTAAACATCTAGCTATTCATTTAAACAATATCAAGAACCTTTGAAACATATTTAATAATATTTTATTTGTCACTTTATGATGTTAATTCTGTTTGGTTGGTGTATATTTATTTCTGTTTCTCTGAAGTTTTTTATTGTTGTTTGTCCATGTAGTCTAAACAGCCGTGAGAGGATTTCCTCTCCGTTCCAGTGTCCTGATTTAATGATGGAGTCCTCAGACAACGCCAGCAACGTGACTCCCATGAATCCCCAGAGTGTCTATTCGGTCCTGGGGCTGAGCTCAGAGGACGTCCAGGCATTGGCTCAAATCCCCGAGAGTGAGATCAGCGTGGAAACCTTGCCGTTTCTTATCATGCAGCTTAAAGCCAAGCGAGCAGAAAAGGCAGATGCCGACGCATCCCCTGACGATGCAGCGGCGGCCGACGCATCCCCTGATGATGCAGCCACTGCCGACGTGTCCCCTGATGATGCAGCCCCTGCTGACATAATCCCTGCAAATGTGGCCCCTGGAGATGCGATCCCTGCAGACGAAATGGAGGTGGAGCCTAAACCGGCCAATCAGGATTTGGATGCTACAGAAAAAAAAGAAGAGAAACATGATAGCCCGCCAGTGTCAAGTTCGTCACGCCATGACCGTGAGCAGGGGAAGGCGGACGGACACAGGAAGTCGGAGCGATCAAGCACAGGGGGAAGGCGGGACTCCAGGTCCAGGAGGTCTAGGTCCAGAGAGAGACCCAGTGGAGATGGAGTAACAGCGGAGGAAAACGAGCTTGATGACAAACCAACGGTTTTCCCGCACATCTGTACCATCTGCAAGACAGAGAGCAATGGTGCCAAGGTATAAAGATAAAAACAACACACATTAGAGTATATGAACACACAATAATCCCAAAATGTGTACATAATATTCCAAATAGTTAAAAATAACGTGTAAAATACTTTGGTCACTTTTATCAAAGACGGGGAAAATAATTTGCTTCTTCTATACAATACCACCATTGCCAAACTCATGGAACAAATAGTAATACTGCAGGTGTGCTATAGAGACATGAACATCATGTCTGTCTATCACAGTTTAAACTTTCCTGTGACAGTGTAGCTTTTTTCCTAAATTAAATGTCTAATCGATCAATTATATCATGTCACTAAATCTAGCATCTGAAATCGAATTTAGATCATACTGGAGCTGTAGTGGATAAGTAAAAGTAATCATTTCATGTGTCATTCCCACTTAATTTAGAAACCATAACATATATGTATGTGTGAGACTTTTTCACAGGGCTGTGCTATAATTAGCTGCTGCGTTTTACTGAGTGTGTTGGAAGTTCTAACACGGTTCTTCTGGAGACCTTGCTTCTTTGAGTGTGTTTTATTTGTTTCAGTAATCGTGTGTTATCGTTTCTCAGGCATGGCACAGTCATATCCGGGGAATTCGACACACCAAAGCAAGGAGAGAGCTCATGCAGCAGTAAGTTTTCTCTCTGTGGGTTATAGTAATTTATTTATTATTATTATTATTTTTAATATTTCATTATTTTCAAACCATGACTATTGTTAGGAATAGTTAATATTATAAAAATATCTTTCCTGCTTAAAATATAACATATTGTATGTGGATATGAAAATCTTTTATAAAAACCTTCCAGTATTAAGATTTTTTTTGCATTAGTGTGTGTATATTTGTGTATGCATGTATGTATGCATATTTAGTGAGCTGGCTAGCATGAGTATTATGTATGTATGTATGTATGCTCATGCTAGGCAGCTCACTAAACATATGTGTGTGTTTATCCCCATTATGCCATGTTCCTGCAGATCTGGCTCACCGGAAGATTCATATTCGTCTCGTCGAAGTTCTCGCGCATCTCTGCCCAGTAAACGCTCTTACGGTTCACAGAGTTCAGGTACCACACCTGATATCCCCAAAATATTCAAACATAAAAAAACAAATAGAGATAAAGATAAAAACATACAGCGAGTGCAGATTTTATAAAATAGCCTCATAAGACACTTAAGTGGTAAAAGCATCACAGGAAAAAAGCAGGCTCCTTTGATATGTGATAAACATTAATAAATAAAGAGGATGAAACCACATTTGGGTCAGTTCCAGTGTTAATTTTGACAGCAAATTTTGATTTAGTTTTAGTCGTAGTGTTTCGACTAAAATGTAATTTAGTTTTAGTCAAAATTTAGTTACCTGAATTGTGTTTAGTCAGTTTTAGTCTAGTTTTAGTCGACTAATTATTAGAATGTAGTCAACTAAATTTTGACGAATGTGTAAATTAATTGTGTCATAGTTATAAGTCCTCTTGTTTCAAAACGGTTCATTGAAAAACTATGACGAAAATAGTTAGTCACCAAAATTAACACTGGTCAGTTCATTTGTAGCATAAAAACTAGCATAAAGGCTTTCATGTTGGTGTTGACAAGTTGCTCTTTGTCATTTTAAAATATAATACAATACTCTGTAAATACTAATTTCTAAAACTGTTAGTTCTTTTATGTCCTCACATTGCGAACCATGAAATACGGATAACACTGATACCCAAAATATCCTGTGAATTATTTGGTTAAACATTGAGTCTGTTGCATTGACTTAAATAAATTACTGCTACAATTTTTTTTATAAACAACTTGTTTTATGTTTTTTCTTTAACAGATTTACCCTTATTTACATAATTTTACTGTATTTGTGATTTTAGGAGACCGGTCATCACCTGATCGTTTTTTTCACCCTCCTAAGGTACTTGCGGATGATGTTGTGGAACAAATAATGTAAATTTACTGTAATTCCCTGTATAATATTTTTGTTCCTGACTTTCTGCTCTATGTTTTTAGCCCTTCACAAGGGTTGTGGTGGCCAAATACCCCATGGGCAGCATGGCTGTGGCAGACATGTTGGATCTAGGGAAACCTTTTGGAACCATTGTGAAACATCTCATTTTCCCTTTTAAGGTAATAACATGCACATTTTAAAATTGTGTATAATAATAAATGTAGTACTTGGTTCTTTAAAAGGTGTTTGTCATATTTTCTGTGTTTTAGGGATTTCTGGAATTCAGCTCTCATGACGAAGCAAAGGAGATGGTCACCCACTATCAGACTAAACCTGCCTTCATCAAGGGTCAGCGAATCAGTCTGTGTTTATCTCCTACCGTCGAGGTCATTCACGTACGTATTTTATGCACCTGTTCAGTGGCATTGTCAAACTTTCATACATGGGGTTGCCAGGGGTTGACTAAGTCAATTCAAGGTACCAGTAGCAAATAGGTTTGATTAATAAAGATGATATATGAGAAATCTCTATTTACTTGATGAGTAATATTGTTTGTTACACAGTACAGTAGTATATAAAAAATAAAACTACAATTTTTTTAGCAAGTTAGCAAATTATTTGAAATTCATGAATCCATATTTCAAAACGGAACATATAACAAATATCATATGTTTAAACTGGCACATTTAATGAACAATATAAGTTTTTTTAACTTCATTGCAGCAAAGCTTTTCAAAAAAGTTTGTAAGGGGTCATGTTTGCTGTTGTGTAGCATATTTTTATTTAGCAGTGTGCAAAATCTCGGGGAAGGGAACAGTTGCTTTAGTCTTGGGAGAGGCTTTCAACATCCTAATTATTTTCTACATTTGATTGTAAATAAAATAAGGTTTTATGAAAGTTGAGTTCCATCATTGCATTTTTTTATTTATATTTTGTACCATGTGCCAACTTAAGCTTGTATTATGCTGATTTTGTGTTTGCCTTTTTTTCCCCCATAACAGCCTCCGGAGTCGCACGAGCCATCAGCAAAGCGTTCCAAGTCATCTCAGACGTTGGTGTCTTTCTCACGTCTGCCCCCGGGGAAGGAAAGTGAGGACAAGGTTCTGGAGCTAGCAGCTTTATTTGGTGAAGTGCGCGGCTTCAAATTCACAGAAGACAGGGTAAAGGATCTATCTATCTCTCTATTTATCTTATCCAACCATCCATCCATTTATCCATCTATCTGTGTGTGTATATGTATGTAAGTAAGAGTAGGATGGCGTGGATGGAGAAAAGTGTCAGGAGTGATGTGTGACAAAAGGGTCGCAACAAAAGTGAAAGGAAAGGTAAATTAGAGAGGGCCGAGTGAGATGGTTTGGACATGTGCAGAGGAGGGACAGTGGATATATTGGTAAGAGGATGTTAGAAATGGAGCTGCCAAGCAGGAGGCAGAGAGGAAGACCAAAGAGGAGGTATATGGATGTGATCAATGTAGACATGCAGGTAGTTAGAGATTAGGGGCCATGTACGTGGCCCATGACGACCAAGCCACTTTCCAGGAAACTATTCATCTAGGAATGATCGGACCTGACACCCATAATGTGGTGGTGCACCGTCTTGCTGGAAAAAGCTCTTGCTGAATGAAGCTAGGACAGCCACTGATGTTTCTTCATTAGTGACAGTTTTCATGTGTCCACATTTTGGCAAATCCACCACTGAACCAGTTTCACGAAACTTGGCAAGCAGTTTGCTAACTGTAGCATAGGAGATGGGTGGTCTCGTAGGGTGTCTTGCATTGAAATCTGCTGCAATGACCCGGGTACTGCGTTCACCAGACATCAACACAATTTCTATTTGCTTCTCACGTGTTAACCTCTGCAACATGTCAATGGCTGTAAACAAAGAGAAGCTTGTAAATAACAAGCACACCATTGTTTTTCTTGTGAAATTCTCAATAAGTTTGATGTGTCACATGACCCTCTTCCCATCTAACTAAAGTTGGATCCAAAATTAATTATATATTTATATATAAATCTTTGCTACTGATTCAGAAAGTACAGTTGCTGCTTAGAATTATTTTATTAAGCAACCATTTAGTTTTCTTTTACTGTTGTAAATGATATGACTTAAGTGCCTTGGGCAATGCACCTAGCCTGTTGCTCCCCTTTCGCTTAGGAGGCTGCTAACTTCTCTGGGCGCATGTGCTTATTTCACGTGTGTCTATATGTGTGTTTTACTTCACGGATGAGCTCAATTCTGCTGTGTGCAAACATACCGGCGAATAGATCACTTTTAGCAAAAATTTTATCTTGTTAAAAAAAACATGAATTTCTTTTATGCATTTCGGCACAATGGAAGCATTTTTCTCTTAATCGTTGTTTGTTAGGCTCTGGTAGAGATGTCGGATTGGCGTGACGCAGACATCATGGTGAAGTATTATCACTCCAACCCACTGAGAATACAGGACAAGAGCATCAGAGTGGCCATGTCCTCTCGAACAAGCCTGCGGTGAGAGTCACTCGAGTCGCAATATAGGGTGTTAAATGAAGTCTTTATCTTTTTTTTTATAATTTGAAAGAAAGCTGCCGACAAAATTTGAAAGATTATTGCTTTAGATACTAATAAGACATAATGACTCTTAAATCATAGTCCCTAAATAGAGAGGATTCTAACTGCTGTTCACCCTTATTACAGCTTGTTAGACTCTAGTTATACAGTGATTGTCATTCGATTGTTAAAGATATTTAAGCGTTAATCTGTTTCTGTAGTAATACTTAAAAACCAGGGCTTTTTACATAATACATAATATAAACAACTGTTCAATATTCTGCAACAAAGCCAAAATTACAAACACATTCACTTATTGGAAACATTTCAGCCTTTTCAAACGTACTGCTCTGAATGCTTACCTACAACCTATTGTCTGAGAGCATGCACAAAGGGACACCAAATATTGTCCTTGTATGCAGCTCACTAGGTTTGAGATACACTGTGTGAATCTGTACTTGTAGGAAAGTGATCTCTAATTCTGGCTGCTTGTTTGAAGATCATTCGTTTGTGTAATTTCAGAGACAGCAGTCCCGAGCGTTCGTCCTCCAGAAAGTCAGAGTCCAGTAAGAGCCACAGCAGCAGACAGAAAGGTGAGTCATCTTCCTCAAAGAGTGCAAGCGGTAAGGACGAGAAGAAGAAAGAAGATAAGGAGAAAGACGAGGAGATAAAAGAGGGAGAGATAAAAGAGGAGAAAGACGGAGAGAAGAAGGAAGGTGAGGATGTGGAGATAAAGGAAGAAGAGGAGGGGAACAAGGAGGGTGTTGAGGTAAAGAAAGCACGTGTCCTGGAAGACAAAGATGGAGCAGAGGACATCTCCATGGGAACTGAAGAGGTTGAGAGGGAAGAAGCGGAGCAGGTTGATGCTGAAGGGGAGAAGGAAGATTCAAAGAATGATCTGGAGGAAAAAGACAAGAGTAAACAAGAGAGAAGATTGGAGGACGATGTAGAGGAACAGGTTTGTTTATAACAATTACTGATCATGAAGTGTGTGGTTTGTAAGCCGTGGTGGTCATGTTTTAGTCACAGTGAAGGAGGCATGTCATTTACATTTCTGTCACAGTGAGGAGGTATGGTTTTTTTCTGCTTTGTTTTTGTGGATCACGGCAGCCAGCATCAATTTTGTTGCATTGCTGCCACCCGGAATTGATATTTTTACATGACAGATGTTTTTGATTTAGGTTTCACACACTTTGAGGATGTGGCCTTATGCTGGGTGGCGTTAATACCCAAAGAAATAGAAGCAGAAAATTTTTCACAGTGAAAGATGTGACTGCTTTGTATTTGTTCGAGTGAAGGAGATGAGGCATTTTGTAAGGGACTTGTTCTTGGTGTGTCATTAAATCAAGAATTAATTGTATTAAATACTTGGCAACCATAAACTTTATATTTACTATATTTTTTGTGTAAAATATTACATTTCAAGTATATCGCTGGAAAATGTGTGTGGTTTCTCAACGCTCTGTAGGAAGATTTGGAGGACATGGAGTTCCCCGAGAACATGGATGACTTTGTGACTCTGGATGAGTTGGATACAACAGCCGAAGATGATTTAGGTAGGAAATTCAGTAGTTTTTCCATAGTACACACACTCGTCCACTGCCCACTCAACCAATGTTTGTGGGTATGTGTTACCTGCATCTCGCTACGCTTTTCTGAAAGCTCCGAGAAGTAATTTACTGTCATGTACAGACTTTTACATTAAATTGCCTTTGCAGGGCAATTAACTGCTTAGTTGTATAAATTATAAATGTAAGATTGTATATATAAGTTTAATGTAAGTAAGTATGATGAGGGTGCTTTTTTAGAAATGCATGTGTGCATTATTATTAATTGGGTTGGTTTTTTTTTTCTCCTGATAGATTCCAATGAAACTCAGGTGAGTGTTTAAAATTAAGTTATTATTGTTGCCTACATGACTAAATGTTAAAATTAGATAATTTAACTGAATATAAATTAATTACATACAGTAAATTCCGTATTTTTTCTGTGTGTTTGTTTAAAACAGAGTAAAGTGGTGGTTATCAGACCAATCACAAACGAGTTTAAAAAGACTCGTAAGAAAGCCATGAAAGAAGCTCTGCTGAAGATGGCAGAAAAGTTTGGTGAAGTTGTCAACTTCACCATCTCCTACTACAGGCGTGAGGTGGGTGTGTAATTGTGTATGTCACACACCAATCTAATAAAAGCACCATCACTTTCACTATCAGGAATAGTTCAAGTGATGTCACACATTTTCATACCAGCTCATTTGTGTTGTTGTTTTTGCTTCTCAGGCTCTGTTGGAAATGGAGTCAATGGAGAAAGCTCAGGAGATGGTGAAGTATTATAAGAACAGTAAAAGAGCCAAGCTGCTTGGAAGAACAGTGTCCGTGCTGCTATGTCGGACATTCACCACCATTGAGGTGTGAAAACTGCTCATACCATAAATGATCATTTATATTTTTATTGATTCTGCAGGATCATTCCCCTGTGCATTTTATCCATCTGAAGTAAATACATGCATGCACTGTTGATCACTGGATTAGGAAAATGAATTGGCTCTCTCATTAGGCGGTATTCTGTTCACTGTACAGCAGCAGGCAACATTCACCAGTTATGGGTAGAGGGATTGACTGACCAATAACAGATGCACCTGATTTATACATTTCCAAAAGTATTTGCTCACCGATCTAAATCGGGTGTTCTAATCACTTCCGTGGCCACTGGTGTATGAATGTTTCCAACATGAACTATAAAGACAAGGATGAGAGAGTCTGGTGAGAGTGAACTTGACTGGCCTGCATAGAGCCTTGACTTTAATCCCATAGAACATCTTTGGGATGAATTAGAGCGGAGACTGTGCTCTGTGCAGTGGGCAGACCTTACCAGGGCACTTGGGATGTGGCTAGGGGAGGGCCATGGTTGTCCCCTTATAGGTATTGGTTATACATTTTAGATAATGTCCAAATTTCATTAAATTAAGTTTGTGTGTGTGTGTGTGTGTAGGGTCCCAGTGGCAGAACCTTGTTTATCAGCATGCTTCCTACTTTCAAATATTCTGACAAGTCCCTCCTCAGACTTGCACGCCCTTTTGGAAAAATCAGCGCCTACTGCTTCAACAAGTTGTACGGAACGGTGTGTATATTCAGACACACGCACACACTTCCTTTTGCACATAAAAGTAATTTATTTCCCAATAAGTCCATAATTAAGGATGGAAACAAAGATAGACAGAGATTTGAATATAAGGATTCATCTTGTACTGTTAAAAAATTGTACTGTTTATCTTTAAACATGAGAGGGATATTTATAATAATCACCATCATTATAAAATCATCTTTATTAATAATTATCACCATCATTATAAAATCATCTTTATTAATAATTATCACCATCATTATAAAATCATCTTTATTAATAATTATCAC
>JAOUQV010302667.1:0-13604 GCA_028565295.1 Aspidoras spilotus
CAGGTGGGAAACAAGATCTCCAAGGTTATCACTCTGAGCACTGGCTCCGTTCAGGGCTGTGTTCTGAGCCCGCTGCTATTTACTCTGATGACTCATGACTGCTGTGCCAGATCCAAACCATATTGTGAAGTTTGCAGATGATACAGATAACAGATAAATTGACCTTGCCCGGTCACACTGAAGCGCTGGTCAAAAGAACTCAGCAGCTTATGTACTTCCTGAGATGAATGAGAAGAGCACACCTCCTACTGCAGATGCTTACCACCGTCAATAGATGCAACATAAAGAGCATACTGACCAGTTGGATCTTAGTCTGGGCAGTGCCTCTAACTGGAAATCTCTGCAGAGTGTGGTCAGAAACGCAAAAAAAATTATTAGGACCTCACTTCCCTCCATACAGGACATTGCAAGTGAACGCCGCATGAAAAGAGAGAACGCAGCATAAAAAGAGCCCAGACCATAAGCAGAGACCCTCCCACCCCCACCATGGACTGTTTTTATTGCTGGCTTCTGGAAGTAGGTACTGTAGCCTCTGTAACAGAAAACCCAGGCTCAAAAACAACGGCGATAAGACTGCTGAACTTTGTTATGCTAACTCTACCATATGTTAGTTCTTTCTGACTGCACCATACCTGGGAGCTCCAATGCAATATACTTTGTGCAATACTTTGTGCATACCTATTTAAAATCTATTTAGGTTATTCACTGCTGAGGTAGACATGCAGATTATTATTTACTACTTGATTATTTATTATTTACTATTTGATTATTTTACTGTATTATTTACTTAAACCATTATTGCCGGTTTATACCTCCGTATAAACAAGCGAGACCGTAGAAAATAGGTTGCCAACCTCAGAATTTGGCATAAAAGACAGCACAGTGGTTTGCCACACCATCCCAATCGTCCTCTCTGAGTTCATACAGGTCATACACTATACTACGCTACAGATGTAATTCCACTGCCTGGATCAGCCGAGGACATTGCCTAGATCCCTTTTCTGCCATTGATGTCACTTCAATCCCTGACTCGGCTGAACCGCTCCCTTCTCCACCTTACTTTGATGAGGACATCGAGCCTGAAGTCTCTCCTCCTCTTGAATCATCTACATCATATAGTTATAAATCGGGTCCTGATTTTCGTACCAAGGGAACCCATGTTTCTGATCACTGTACCAAGGGCCACATTGCTCCAGAGTTGTTTCCAGGATGGAATATGTGTATAAATCATTTGTTTGTGAGAATCACTCCCAGAGCGAGCTCTTTGGGTGTCTCTGTGAGAATTCTAAGGAATCTGGCAAGGCAGAAGAGAGTATGGCATGTAGCACACTATGTCTTTAAACGTGTTACACAGACTAAAATCATACCTCTACTGAATTAGTGTATTATTGTAGTGCAATGCTGTTGCCTCACAACAAGACGGACCGATGTTCAATCCCCTGGTGGGGCAACTGTAAATTTCTGTGTGGAGTTTGCATGTTTCTTCCCATCTGGATTAAGCAGAAAAAAATGAATGGATCAGGGATTAATTATAAGTGTATTGAATCGTAACATTTCGTAATCAAATTGATTCAAGCTGGATCAGTAATAACCTGAATTGTAACGAATCAGTAATGAATCAAAATAAAAGAAATCAGATTAATGTATGATACGTATGAGGGGGGCTGTGTGAATGGCATGCTTTTCCACATTTTTGTTCTATTTATCTTATTATTTGTAGAATGCAGAATGTTTAGCCAGTCTTTCTCCGTCATTATTAATAATTATATTTGTAATAAGTGCACTCTAATTAGAAACCTAATGGAGAAGATATCAATTTTAGAGGTGCCCATCCAGTCATTAGAAAGGGTTAGTGAGAGTGATACCAGTCCTACTACAGTTATGGGAAAGTCTGGATGTCTCAGGTGAAGCTAGAAGTTCCTCCCCTCCGGCATTAGAGTCCTCGCAGCAGGGCGCATGTGACGAACCAGCGGCATACTTGCAAAGCCAACGCTAACGTTGAGGCTCGCCTACAAGTGCACCGCTCCTATCTGATTCATGTGTCTAACAGGTTCACCCTCCTAGGTGAGACTCTGCTAAGAAACCTGAGCTCTGGTTATAGGAAACTCTTTAGTGAGGCACGTGAAAGTATCTAGGCCTTTAGGGGCACCAGCAGCATTAGTACAGTATTTACCGGGAGCCAGGGCGCCAGAACTGAACTGCTGGATGTCCAAGTGGTGCTCAGAAAATTATGTAGGCTTTATAGATAATTGGAGTAATTTTGAGGGTAGGACTGGCCTGTTAGGGCGGGACGGTATTCATCTCATTCGGAAGGTGCTGCTCTTTTATCCTGCCGCATAGGACACAAAAACAGGACTGGTTAAACTGTGACAATCCAGAGCCGAGGCCAGGAAGCAGACAAACAGGCTATTATGATCGTCTGCTAGCTGCTTAGAGTCGTCACCTAGGGTTCATCATATTGACACAGTGTCTGTTCCCTGAGCTAAACCAAAATAGAGAAATTTGAAGAAATATAGAAATATACAAAGAGTTTACCTAATAAATATGAAACTAGACAATTGTTATAATAACTTTATAATTTTTTTCAGTGATAAGAGTTAATTTCACTAGTTTAATCATCAAAATCTACAACATCTATATCAGATACCCACAACGTTACTCAAAAATGTACTACCGGAAATAGTACTCATCAACTAATCAATTCTTCACTCAGTACTGGCTATCTCCCTAAATCATTTAAATTAGCAGTTATCAAACCTTTGAAAAACCTAATCTTGACCCCTACCAGCTGTCAAATTATAGACCAATATCTAACCTCCCCTTCCTCTCCAAGATCCTAGAAAAGGTTGTAGTGTAGCAGTTATCTTCATACCTGAATAAAAATACTATTTTTGAAAAAACATCATAGCACAGAGACAGCACTGGTGAAAGTTGTGAATGATTTGCTACTGGCCTCTGATCAGCGTTATGATTCCATGCTTAGATTGCTTGACCTAAATGCAGATTTTTTCACAATCGATCACGTGAAGTGGCTGGCTGCTTTATGTCCCAGGGCTCAGTCATGTCTGCGTCACCGTCCAGTTCTGTAGTTATGCTGCCATAGTGTTAGTCTGCCGGAGTTTCTGCTTGCTCATCACAACTTGTGTTTGAATTGTTCCATATCTGTCTTTATTCTCTTTCCCTTTCTTATTTTTTCCCCTTTTCTTTTTTCTATCCTCTCTCTTTTCTCCTCTCCATTACCGAATAAGTCGTAGGAACCAGGAGATGTCAGCGACCATATGCCCGCCGGATTCCATTCAACTGCCCATTTACCTTATTGTTATGCTAAATGTTATATATCATTGTTAGTTATAGAATTATGTATTAGATGTATATGTTATGTATGTTTATATATATATATAAAATTATGTATTAGATCGCCCAAATGAGGATGGGTTCCCTTTTGAGTCTGGTTCCTCTCAAGGTTTCTTCCTTACTTACTCAGTGAGATTTTTCCTGCCACCATCGCCACCAGCTTGCTTATCTGGGATAAAAGTTTTTTAGAAAAGCTACGTTGGGACAATGTCCATTGTTAAAAGCGCTTTATAAATAAAACTGAATTTAATAATCTAGAAAATCATTAAGGAAATGATCTTTCATTCCTGCTTTATTTAGACTTTACAATCAGCACTGCTCAAATATATCAGTGTATCAGATTGCTCGTTCATTAACTGTTCTGTTTATGGTTTGCACAAATTCAACATTCCTATTGAAAGGTATGGTGTATAGTTGTAAGATATATAGTATTTTTTGTGTGTGTGTTGTACAGGTAAAAAACAGGACACATGGTTTGTAGTGGATCCTCAGACAGGTGAGAAACAGACGAGTTTAACCACTGCATCGTCCGATTCCATTTGTCCTTCCGCTCCTCTACTCTATATTGGGCGTACCGGTCAGTATGATTACACAGCCAGTCAATCACCCACTCACAATGAATTCACAAATTTGTGAATAATTGACTTTGTGTAAGAATGAATAAGTAAATTAAAAATATTTGAATAAGTAAAGGAATGAGTGAGTGAATGAGTTTGTTAAAGAATAAATGAATTCAGAGGGAAACGGTGAATAAATGAATATGTAAGTGAATAAATAAGTGAATGAGTAAGTTTGTGGGTGAGTGAGTCAATGAAAGTGTGAATAAGTGTGTTTGTGCATGGATGCAAATGTGAGTAGGTGAATGAATAAGTGTGTAAATGAATTAGTAAATGAATAAGTGACTAAATGGCTGTGTGAGCAAATGACTAAATGATTGAATGAATAGAGTGAGTAATGAATGAATAGTTAAATGAATGAACAAATGAGGGAGTTTGTGAGTGAATGATTAAGTGACTGAATGAGTGAGTGAAATGTATGATTAACTGAATAACTGGATGTGTGTGTGAATGAGTGAATGAATGATTACATTTGTGGCATTTGCCAGACTCTTTATTGCTTTACACAACTGAGCAAATCTTAACAACCCAACAGCTGTTGGCAGTGGTGGGATTTGAACATATGATAAACTGGTCAGTAATTCAACATTTTAACCACTGAGCAACCTCTAATAGAGTCATTAAATAAGATAATAATTAAATAAATGAGTAAGTGAATGGATGAGTAGGTGAATGAAAGAATGGGTGAATTAATTAATAAGTAAGTCAAGTTTATAGATAAGTTTGAATATGAATGAATGAATGAATGAATAAATGACTAGATGAATCAGTTGACTGAGTGAATGATAGAATAAGTGGGTGCGTGGGTGAAGGGATGAGTGAATGACTAAATGAATAAGTGAGTAAATGACTGAGTGTTGGGTGAGCGAAGGGTTTAGGGTTTAGGATGAGTAAGTGAATGAAAGACCGAGTGAGTGAATAAGTATTTTTTTACACATTTAATAACATGAGTGTAATAATAATCACCACTAATAGAGTACATGATGGAATAGATGAGTGAGTCACTGAGTGAAAATGCGAGTGTATGAAGGAATGACTAGATGAGTGAGTTTAGTAAGTGAATGATTGATAGAATAAGTGGGTGCGTGAGTGACGAGATGACTGAGATACTCAGATATTGTGTGAGTAAATGAATGAATAAGCGAATGAGAACTTAATTCAATAATACTATAATTCTAATAATAATAGTGTTTTAATCGTTTTTGTTTTTTATTAGAGTACATGATCACTATGTTTGACACTAAGATGCAGGAAATGCGCTGGAATGCGACTTATAATGATTACTCTGCTCCACTGTATGACGATCAGAAATATGAGTACAGTGAGTCCTGCCCATATAGGCTTACATCACAGCATCATATTACTATAAACAATATATACAATTATTCTAATATTATACAAAATATTCTGTATTATGGTGTAAAATATTATGACGTGTGCGTATTCGCATGTGTGCGGGTGTGGTACAGAAATGGCCCACTTTGCCTCGAGCAGTGATGGTCTGGTGGTGACTGTGGACCACGACACGGGCGACATGTTGTGGATGCAGAAGTTCTCGTCCCCTGTGGCAGGGATCTACCTATGGATTCAAGACAGTTTACGGCGCATCCCTCACCTTTCGGTTGCCACAGAAACACTGCGGTATCTCACATTTATGTCACAGAACACACACTCACACACCATGAGGTGGAGCTACCGGTTTACACAGGAGCAGCACAGCACCAAAACACAGCTCATGTAAGGCATCGGAGTTATTTTACTGTCATGTTATTGAGTTCTCTTTCTTTTATTGCTTTATACTTTTGTTTCTTTCCTAAAATCCGTTTAGTATAAAAAAAGAAAAATACAGACTTTAAATTATAAAATGTGATAAGAGTAGATGCAATAAGCTTCAGTCTAATCCTTTTCAGTCTTCGTTGTTAATAATAGCAGTCTAACATCACTAATGCATTAAATTACTGATTTGCCAGAAAAAAATCATACAACATGGGGAAAAAATTCATGATTTGTAATGGACAACCCACAGAATGTACGCTGCTAATTGGGAGTTTGACTTATTTAATAGAAAGGCCATGTTTCAATTAATAGCAGTGTGGAGTTCAAATAGTGAGGTCATTTATTCTGTAAAGAAACAGGTGTCAATTATGGAAGGATAAATGCGGCCAAGTACAGAGTTATCCTGGACAGAACTCCAGTAACATGATGGAACGTGAAAGGATCTGCAAGAAAGAATAGCAGAGGATCCCCAATTCCAATTGTGAAAAAGTTGTTGCATCATTTCCAAGAAGACTCATGGCTGTACTACTCAATACAGAAAAAGGGTCTGAATACTTATTACCATGCGACATTTCATGTCCATATTTTCTGTCTTTTTTCCTGTCAACATGGGGCACTGAGTTTACATTAACGAGAATTAAAATGAACTTTTTTAATTTTATCATATGGCTGAAATGAAACAAAGCATGAAATATTTAAAGGGGTCTGAATACTTCCCGTACCCACTGTATAAATGAATGCTATTATGAGGTTTAAGCTTCTTCTCAGTTGCTTTAAACACACTTATTATTTTGAACACAACTGTATGTAACCAGTGTTTGTTATTGAAAGTTGAAATTACTGAAATAAATAAATGATCTAAATCAGTTCTGTATTCTGATTTTTGCCCTCTAGTCCCTCTCTGTATGTAGGAAAAATGGATTCTCACCTATATGCCTCCACGTCTCTTGTCCACCAGGGAGTCGCCGTAGTGGTAAGTTTGACTGTACCTACTCATTATACCCACACGGTGACCTTAGATCTCCTGAGCGCTGACTTTTAATGTCTTTTGCCCTGCAGCCTCACAGCCTCACTTTGGCACGTATCGACGGTCCGACAACGGTTGGTGTGACGGTGGGGAGTGGGCGAGGCGAGTGTGAAATTACACCCAGCACCGACGTCAAGGTTCCACCAGGAAGCACCAACCCCCTGCAGAACCAGTGGCTGCTCATAGGTTTAGACCACACACAGCCCCCCACACACAAGCTGACTATGAGTTTTTATAACAGTGAAAAGATTTTGTTGTATTATGCAAATTAGATTGATGATGATGATGAATGTGATATTCATGTAATATAATGGTGATAAAAGTGATGATGATGGAAAAATTATATTTGTGATGATAATATTCAATGATAGTGATGAATGTGATATTGATGTAACAATGATTAAAATGAGGATAATGATGATAAAAAACAGTGATAATGGTGTTGGTGAGATGATGTGATATTAATGTAATGTAAGAATGATAAAAGTGATGATAATAGAAAAATGTTTATGCTAAGTTGGTGATGATAATGATGGAATTAGACCCTAATATTTACCCCGTCTTAAAAAAGATATAAGATTACACCCAGGGTTTGCACGTTTAAGTTTGTGTGTGTGCATGTGTATGTGTGAAGGCCATCATGAAGTTCCCCCTGTGGCACACACCACCATGCTGAGAGAATTCCCAGACAACCTGCAGCGCTCTGGTGAGGTCATCCCTCCTCGCGGCCCTGCCTCTGCTTACCGCCCTCGTGGAATATATCCAGTCAGTGACATCAGCATCATTTTCTCTATGATTGATAATATTCAATCTTTTACATATGTTCTTGAGCTCTTAAATCTTCCTATCCTGCACATAGATGCCTTCAGAAACACGTGACCGTTCTTTCCCCACTTTGCCTGATGCGTGGACCTCTGACTCTCTTACCTCGCTCCTGGTGACCCTCCTGCTTGCCACACTGATCACTTTTCTCTTCACCTACAAGAGAGTGAGTTTGTTTATAAACATACCGATTGCGATTGCTATAGTTTGCATCAGCCAGTAATATGAGTCGGTCAGTTTAAGTGTAATTAATTGAATTTAAAGGTTTGCTCTCCAGCAGGTGAAGAAAAAAAAGAGATCAGAAAATACAGCGCATTCAAGATTATTAATGAACAGCACCAGCCAGACGAGTCAGCTTATTCAAACAGGAAATGGCATAATCACTGCATCATCGGTTCATAGCAACAGCAGCCAGTTGGATGACAGCTCCAGTCAAACACGGCCTCTGTCTGGCAGTCAGGAATCGACAACTACATCTGAATTTTTCAAAGATTCAGAAGGTGAGGAAAGTGTGTGTCTGTGGATGAGTGGGTGTGTGTTCTGTCTATTTCTCCATATTTAACTCTTTTTGTCTCTTCATTGACCGATTACTGGATAAGAAAACCTGGCAGTTGGTATATGATCACTGATAAAGTGCCCTCGTGGTAGTTACATTGCAATCAGCTCTCGTACAGTATAATGTGTTGAACTGATCACTGTAAAGCAAAAGGCAACATTCTCCAGCTATGTGTAAACTGAGAGACTTGAGTGGTATTGACCAAGGACAGATAGTTGGAGCCAGGATGACTTTTGTCAGTGGTTCAGCAACATCTGTTCTTCCAAGGTGTTTGTGTACCGCAGTATCACGTGAGTAAAAAGAGTAGAAGAACCAATAACAAACATCCAGCCAAAGGTCACACAGCGGCCTGGCACATGTGGTTGATCCGGGTGATGAATGCCGAAATAGCAAGTAACTGGCGGAGATGCTGCAATAGATATGGTTTGACTTGTGTATTGTTGACTTGGGTGTTCATTGACCCACACGTTATTAGTCACCTGTTTCCTTATCCAGTAATTGTTCAGTCTAATAAATCATAAAATAATCAAACATTGATTATTGAAAGGGAAAGTATCAATGAATAAATAGCAGATGTATAAATTACAGAGTCACAGCCTGGTGTGGTCAGTGTGGGTAAAATTTCCTTCAGCCCCACTGAAGTTCTGGGACACGGTACAGAGGGAACGTTTGTCTTCAGGTGAGTGACACCCCAGTACTAACCTCTGATTGGTCAAAAGTTGTGTCAATTACATTTGTGTGATTTCATCATGAAAAAGGGCTGATGGCTAAGGCTTTTACACTGTAATGTACAGTATATAACTAAATACAGGATAAGCACAGAACAGTCCTTGATTATGTAGCACCCTCTTGGCCTGTTCGCTAAAGGCCAATATCCCGGGCTTTTCATTTACTAGAGTACTCGATTACCACTTAAATACTAGATGTACATTTGTCATAGAATAGTTTCACTACTAATATGAAATTACTATTACCATTAAATAAAACACCATATATGTCAAGCCGAGGGGTAGATATTGATATGAAACAACCACTCTCACAGGTATAACATTATTCTCCTTTACTATTATTTAACAGTTCTATTAACCCTAAAATATTGCACCCTAAACCTGAATCGTTGCAGGCCTGTACGTCGCTCGGGTGCGTGGTAGCCTTAAATGCTAAGGGCTGCTTCACCACCTTAGTGGCTAACATAAAAAAAACACGGTAGCTGAATCACATGTAGCAGTACGCTGGATCATCTCAATGCTTAGCAACAATATAATCCTTTACGCAATGTTATTCACACAGTTCGCTGAATACCGATATACTAGCGATTGTGCTCCGTGCTCTTTTTTGGGGAGTGCGCTAACAGTTCGCTCTGTACAAGCACATGTACAAGTCACTCTGTGCTAGCTCTCCAGAACTCCAGTCTCTTTTCTCTAAACAATTAAACTTCTGTCCGAAATTTTGCTAAACACAGACACACGTAAACCTCTTTTTAGTTCTGGGTACAAAAACCTGATTATAATGATGGTAATATCTCTTCTCTCTCCTCCTCCCGTTTCTTAACTTTATCTCCTTCAGCATTGACCCCAAGTGTACTCTCATTAGCTCATACAGGTACAAGCGTAAACACATGAAAATTACATCATTACAAATAAAAGCAACAAATAAATAAACATTTTTACTCATTATAATGTTGACATTGACCCACCTACATTTATCATCATGTAACCAACTACTCCCTAACATCAACTTAAAACATTAATATATTTAAATCTATTTAAACTGATTTTAATATTATTTATTCCATGCATGATCTACATCCACCCATACTATGCTTCTCTGCATTATAATTACTGGGATTAGAACTATTTACTTTCATGGGGCTACAATTTCATATAGGTATATATTGAAAATCAAGGAATGTTTTTAACCCTCTTTGTTAAGGTTTATATCACATGGGTTTCTTCTAGGTACACCAGTTTCCCCCACAGTCCAAAGACATGCATAATAGATGAATTTAAGTTGCTAAATACTCCGGTTCCAAAAGAGTTAAGGTTGCCTCAAGGAAGGGCATTCCGCATAAAATGTGCCAGATCAACAGTGCGAGTGACTTCCTGTGGCAACCCCTGGGGCAGGGAAAATCTCTTTTTTTAAAAAATCTTTTTTTATAATTATTGGCCACAGGGTGTCAGTAATGGGCTGAGGTTAATTTATACAATTATTAACACAAGCGTTTCTTTCTGTGAATTGATATGATTGGACCCTTCCAGGGTTTATAATTAGAGCTGCATCCAGCAGCAACAAAAGATTTTAGTGCTGTAATTGACCAGAATCAGAGAAATACTTATTTGTGTGTGTGTGTTTGTGTGTATAAAGAGGTCACTTTGACAGTCGACATGTTGCAGTGAAGCGTATCCTTCCCGAGTGTGTAGAGTTTGCCGAGCGCGAGGTTCAACTGTTGCGTGAATCGGACGAACATCCCAATGTAATCCGCTACTTCTGCACCGAGCGTGACCGCCAGTTCATCTACATCGCCATTGAGTTGTGTGCTGCCACCTTACAGCAGGTGTGTGTGTTTCTGTGTGCGTTAATAATTAGGAAAATCTGTATTTTTGCAGTCAGTTGATTTGTTTGATCAAGACAGAGGTAAAGGGTCAAATGACCTCTAGATAACTAAACTAGTTCCTAGAGAAATCCTGATATAAAATGAACATACAGTATCATGAAGACCAAGAAGTGGTACATTAAAAAAAATCCCATGCTTATGTTCTTCTGGCTGACAGCTCTATATCTACCATTTCCTAGAAACAATATGCAATCTGTACCAAATCAATGTCTGGAATCTTTGAACAGAGACTGCCCAGTTATCCATAAACTACTAGCCACAGACAGAGAACACTACAGCTGAAGTTTCTCCATTTTCTATTGCTGGGTTTCTGGTCATGGTGGCATTGAGGGCAATGTGAAAGCAGATATATTAGCAAGAGAAGCAAGAAACAAAGAACTTATTTTTAAATATGTTCCGTTTACTGATGCCTACTGTCTAGTAGAAGTTTACTGAAGAAGCAGATGGCAAGATTATTGGTCTAGCAATTCACAAAACTAATTGTATAAAATATTCCCCATCAATATTAATTGCAATACAGACTTTCTAAGTAGACAAGATTAGACAATCCTAACTAGGTGCCGAATTGAAAATACTGCATTCACCCACCGTCACTTCCTGGTTTGTGAGAAGGCTCGATATAGCCAGTATGTTGCTAATTTTGTGCAATTCCTTAACATATTAAACACATCTTAGTAGAATGTTAGTCGCAATTTTAACCACTAGCAATACATTTTACAGGGTTGAAAATATAAAATAACTGGCTAAAATACTTTTTTTGGAAGTCCTTTATATAAAGAAAGTGATTTAAGTCTGTGATACTCAGTCACGAAACTTGGCAGTGCCATAAACTAGCCAGTATGTTGCTAATATGGCACTAAAACAAACAAACAAACACAAAAGTATATGCTATGATGACTTAAATAAAATTTCAGTTCTAGATTTTGAGGCAGAAACATTCTTGGGTGGAGCAGGGTGGCGGTGTACTTATTAACAGCACTGTATTTCAATCGATTAATAAATTATCTTCTGCTTAATCCACACGGGGTCATGGGCCAGCCGGTACCCACCTAGCAACTCTTTGCACAAGAGCATGAACAACCATAGACACACACATACGCATTCACACACACATTGTTAAGGGCCAATTCAGAAACACCAATTAAACTAACATGCTTGTCTTTGGACCACGGGCAGGAACCAGAGCACCCGGAGACCAGAGCACCTGCTGCACTACCGTGCCGCTCTGCGCTGTATGTTTATAAATAAACAAATAAAATACCAAACCTGCAATAAAATTCTTGTTTGTTTGTAGTATGTTGAGGACCCGAGCTGTCCGTATTCCAGTCTGGACTCTGTGACTCTTCTTGAACAGATGATGTGCGGACTCAATCACCTTCACTCCCTGAACATTGGTGAGTTTTGATCACCATGGCAACTACGTGAATAGTGGCAAAATCAAGAAAAGTAGTGAAGTTGCTTCTCAACAAAAAGATCCTAGGTTTGATTCCTTTTTACTGTGTCCTGGGTGCTTTCTTTGTTCTCCTTGTGTCCAGATTGTATCAAAAACATGTATGTTAGGCATGTATGGATGTACCAAATTCCCTTCCACTCCCTAGTCATCTAGTATAAATGTAGCCTCGTTTGTATAATTAGATGTTAAATAAATAATCAATGAACAAATCAGCTCTATTTTTTGTTTCTTCTATCAGTTCACAGAGACCTGAAGCCTCGTAACATCCTCCTTTCCACCCCCGGAGCCCTCGGGCGGGTGCGGGCCGTCATCTCTGATTTTGGGTTGTGTAAAAAACTTCCAGATGGCCGGAACAGTTTCAGTTTACGATCAGGGATACCCGGAACAGAAGGATGGATTGCTCCGGAATTACTCCTCGGGTTCGAAAAAGGAAACCCTGTACGATTAGGATTCAAATAATAATAATAATAATAATAATAATAATAATAATAAATATAATAAACATAATAAATATAGCCGCAAGTCGTAATTTTCTGGTTCAAGCATGAATGAGCAGTACATTTTCATGCTTTGAAAATATGAGACATGTGAATATATTCGTGAAGTATATATGGCACTTGAAGATTGCAAAGGAAATATATTTATTTATTAATTAAATATATATATATATATTTAATGTGGTGACTATTTTCTTACATAAAGAAGTCAAAAGTACGATGTGTACAGTTATTTTCTGAGAAATCTGAGTTATTCTGTAGAATGCATCAAAATAAACATCTCTAACAAGCATTGTCCTGAACAAAGAATAGAGGTCTACAACTTTTGCACAGTACTGTAAACAATATAATGGTGGGACTAATATGAAGTTATTGATAATTGTTGTTTTTTTTGTGTGTGTAGACGAGTGCAGTGGACGTGTTCTCAGCAGGTTGTATGTTTTATTACGTGAAATCCAGAGGGCAGCATCCTTTCGGAGACATGCTGCGGCGCCAAGCTAACATCCTGGGCGGAACGTACAGTCTGGAGAACTTTATGGAGGACATGCACGGTGTGTATGTAGACCAGTCGTTAAAGAGCATAAAATGATGCCTGAGGAATGGACGGAAAGTAGACAGTATGATTTATAAGAACAAGGGTTATGTGCAGAGTTGTAGCAGGGACAGGGGCATAAAGTTAATGAGCCACACAATGAAGAAAAGTATAGTGTGGGCCAATTATAAGGATCCATATATATAAATATATATATGGGTTAGACAATGAAACTGAAACACCAGTCATTGTAGTGTGGGAGGTTTTATGACTAAATTGGATGCGCCAGCAAGACGTGCACCAACTATTTGTCCTCTTTTGAACTCTGGTATGTCACCCATAATGTTGTGTGCATT
>JAOUQV010302985.1:0-13602 GCA_028565295.1 Aspidoras spilotus
CACCCATAATGTTGTGTGCATTGCAATATTTTGAGCAAACTGTGCTAATTGAACCTTCACACACTGCTCTTACTGGTGCAATGTGCAATTAAGGAAGATTGGCCACCAGGCTTGTCCAATTTAGCCATGAAACCTTCCACACTAAAATGACAGGTGTTTCAGTTTAATTGTCTAACCCCTGTATATAATATAGTATATATGTGTTAAATATATATGTATACACACTCCAAAAGGAGTCATTGCTAAAAAAGCTGGCTGTTCACAGAGTGCTGTATCCAAGCATATTAATAGAAAGTTGAGTGGAAAGAAAAATGTTTCATAGAAGAATGTGCTTAACTAACTGGGATAACCGCAGCCTTTGAAAGAGCATCAAGAAAAGGGCATTCAAAACTTTGGTGGTTTGACAAGGAGTTGACTGCTTCTTCAGGAGCCACCACACACAGACATATCCAGAACATGGGCTACAACTGTTGCATTCCTTGTATTAGGAAATCAAGGTCCCAGAGTCTGGAGAAAGAGTGGAGAGGCACACAATCCAAGCTGCTTAATGTCTAGTGTGAAGTGTTCACAATCAGTGATGGTTTGGGGAGCTATGTCATCTACTGGTGTAGGTCCACTGTGTTTATCAAGACCAAAGATCTAAATCTAAATCCTATAAAGAATCTATGGGGTATTGTCAAGAAGAACATGAGAAGAACCAGAGCCAACAATGCGGATGAGCTGAAGGCTGCTATTAAAGCAGCCTGGGCGTCCACAACACCTCAGCAGTGGCACAGGCTGATCCACTTCATGCCATGCGGCATTGATGCAGTAATTCTGTAAAAAGAAGCCCAGAACAAGTTTTGAGTGCATTTACTGTACATACTTTTCAGTAGGCCAACATTACTGTATTAAAAATACTGTTTTATTTCCCAAAGTTGTGCACAGCTGTAATCAAAGCAAATTTTTTTAAACACTTTTAACTTTACTACATAATTCCTTATGTGTTAATTCATAGTGAATTTACAGTGTAGGAAAAAATATGAAAACATTGAAAGAGAATCATTTGACTGGCACTATCTACAGTACTGTGCAAAAGTCTTAAAAACCTATTTGTTTTACTAGTAAATCTGTTAGAGAGTTTATTTTTTAAGAATTCTGCATTTAAGAGTCACAGTATACAATAATTTTGTATTTCCAAATATTAAATTACCAACAAAAAAATAAATCTATATAATGCTCATTGTTCTGTCCTCACTAATTTTGGGAATAATTTAGTTAGACAGACAGTTAACAAATAAAAAGTCATGCAATAATGCACTTGAATGAACACTTTACTGACCGTATAGGTCTTTATGAAATCTGTAAAAAGACGTATGTCTCCTCAGATTGTATAGACAGAACTACATAAGAGTATGAGCTCTGCAATTATATGTGAACTCTGCTAATCACAAAAAAATACTAGCTAGCAATTCTAATGCTCACTATTTTAACCATGCTAAAGCATTTATGTACAATATCTAGATATGTATATGTTAATAACATACTCCAAAATTACCATAGCTTTTAAGAACTAACACATTCCTATGAAATAACACAATAATTTTGCCCTCAAAGCACAACACCCATTACTTATGTATTTTTTTTCACGTGCAAATATGCCTAAATAATGGCAGACGTACGACTAACTTTTAAAGAAATAAAATTTGATTTGAATTTGGTCATTTATTTATTTAGAAAATGATCTAAAATTACATATTTGTGAGTTGCAAAATATGTGTATCTTTGCTCTTAGTATCTGGGTGGCCAACAGTGCAGCAATAATGAAACCTTTAACTTTATTCTTATTTAACTATTTTTTGGTAGAACGACTTTTGTACTTCGAGTCTTTCAAAATGGTTTTTTAAACTTTTTCAGCCAGATAAGCATCAACATCTCTTTTTCTAAGGTCCGCATAAATCTTATTTGTTTGTGCCATGATACCATTCCACAAATATGTGTTGTGAAGACTGTGATAGATCTCTGTTCTTTAAATAACAAAGGTTGCCCACTCACATCCGATTGTCATCCTATTGATTGAAAATACCTGACTAATTTCACCTTCAAATTAACTGCTAATTAACTACCCTTCTTCTCATTGGCCTAGTTGAGACGCTTCCTATGTTGGCTTAGATTCAGAAGTTGCCTCATTCCGCTCTTTCCGTATCTCTGCCAGATTCTTGAATCTTCTTTTTTTGATAATCTGCCCACAGTCATCTCTTTTGCTGGTGCATCTTCTCCTCCCATATTTTGTCCTTACACTACATAGTTTGGACTGATTTCTCCACATTATTCAATTTTTTTAAAACCTGTTTTTGTGGGTTTTATGATCTGGAAGCCCAAATGTATGTAAAAATAAACAAATAAATACTTGAAATTGTTTAAATTGTGGCCTCTGAATCTATAGTCTATGAAAGTTTAACTTTTTGAATATAGTTATTGAAGTTAATCAACTATATATAATGCTTATGCATTTTTCAATCCAGTGTGTTGCGCACACATAAATAGCAGAGAAAAACTAGTGTGCTAAACACATAGCCCTGTGGTCCCCCAGCCTGGTGGTTCTGAAGATGTTATGTTTGATCTGACTGACTTAGGTCTCCCATTCTCCAATATTCAGTTGTAGGTTCTAGCTTTGTAGCGCTTCACCACATAAGGTCATTTACAGAGAGAGATTTAGTGCTATAAAAGTGTGAGGTGATCAAAGTTGGCACTTTCTGGTTTGTAGTGGTAAATATCTAGCACTAAAAGTTGCAGCTGGTAGTGGCTAGTCTAGCCCGTTTCTCAGTTTTTATTTCACTTTCCTTAGCCATAGTTGTACTCAAACACCAAACCAAGTGAACATAGGTTCATAACACAGACGCGCCTTAAGTCTTGACATTTAACTGACTTTGTGTTATAATGAATTAATGAATATGATGAATTAAGGGTTACCTTCATTTTTTGTGCAGTGTCTATTTGTGGTTATTCAATGCCATTGCCATTAAAATGTATTGTATTTATATACATGCCTAATTAATGTATGTGAAATAAGAAACTGTGCAAAAAGACATATAAAAAGCAGATTCAAATAAATGTAAAGTTTTCTGGCAATAGTAAATATATAGTGTGAATCTGTTAATCAGAATGTATTTACACTTTTCCCACATTTGATTATGCTCCAGTCTTACACCAAAATGAATTCAGTTAATTATTTGTACATAAAATTTAACTGAAAATGAACACACCTGTATATAAAGCACCATAGTTGACAGCACATGTCAGAGCACAAACCGAGCGATAAAGTCCAAGGATTTGTCTGTGGATTTTAGAGAGAATTGTATTAAGAAATTTTGGAACCACCAGAACTCTTCGTGGAGTAGGCCAATCTGTGTTATTAGGGTAGAAGGGCTTATTTAGGGTGGTAACTGATGGCTCCCAAGCTGTTTTGTAGAAAGAGGAGAACCCTCCAGAAGGACAATCTTTGCAGGAGTACTCCAACAATCAGCCACTTTGACTCTCAGACTATGAAGAAACAAAGATTAAACTCTTTGGCCTGACTGCAATGCATCATGTCTGGAGGAAGCAAGGCACCACTCCTCACCTATCCTATTCATCACCTATTCAATGATGACTGCCGCATGTACAGAAACATCCTTTAGATAACCTGCAAAGTATATTCTGAATCTCATATAGTGGAAAATGTTCATCATCCATAAGGTTAGCCAAGCACACAGCCAAGCACAAGATACACAGTAAGTGGCTTTGGGACCACTCTGTTAATGTCCTTGAGTGGCCCAATCAGAGTACAGACTCTCTCTGGAGAGTTCTAAATATGGCTATGCACAAATGCTCTTCATATAACCTGATGGAACCTGAGATGTTCTGCAAAAAAAGAATGGGAAGAACTTCAGAAGAACAGGTGTGCCAAGCATATAATATTAAAAAAGCCTGAACCTGATTAGTGCCAATTAGTGCCAAAGGTGCTTGAACAAAGTATTAAACAATGACTGTAAATATTGATGCACATTATTTATTAGTTTTTTACTTTTAGATATATTTGAAAAACATTTAAACAAACTTTGTTCAATGTGTCATAATGGGGTATTGTGTGTAGTATTTTCAGAATAAAAATTAATTTAAATTATTTTGGAATAGGGCTGAAACAAAACAAATGTGGGAAAAGTAATGTGCTGTGAATAATTTTCGGATGTACTGTACTTTTAGTATGTCACAAAAGCGTTAATCAGTCCCAAAAGTAATATATATTTTATATATAATTTTTGGAATAACCTAGTAAATATTGTTACTGTTTAACAGAAATCAATAAATTTCAGTTAAAATTAAAAACTGCAGATCATGATTAAAACCATAAATGCTTATTGTACATAATTAAACCTATGCGTACTCAAATTAAGTGACATTTTAAAGCATGCACAATACCGGGCTGTATAATATTGATATGTTTCATATTTTAAAAACAAAGAAGTATATCTGTAAACACTTTTCTTATTATTAATCTATGTATTGCAATGACTTGTAAAACAAACTGTTATGATGCATGTTTCAATATCAACTATGCATTCTTATATAAACTATTGTATTAAATACCTTATATATTAATAAATACAATTATTTAAACCTCAAAAAGAGCATGTGTGAATTTCAATTTATAAAGTGTTTATAAAATATATTAATATATAACTTTAAGTCTTACATAATTATTTATGTATTTGTTTGTTTGATATGCTTCATCACATTCACTTACTTTTAATAATTGCAGTGCCCTTCCCAAAACATCACAAATAAACTCCTACTCCCTGTACTAAACTATCTGCACCTGTGACCTTGGTCTCAAACTGGCATTACTGACTACTGTTTGTGTAGGCACATAAATAATTGATAAAATTTGAATTCCTAAAGATACTGTGATGTGTGTTGCCCCAGTGCATCCCTGAGTTACTTGGCTTGAGAGTCAATCCTAATAAAGTGAGATTTAGCGTTCACATCCACAATTAAAAGCAATACCTGGCATATTTTGATTATTTTTTATTTAAATTTTTCTGGTTCCTTGACTAGATACTTAAGACTCAATGTTACAGAATTGTCTGCCATAAAGCTTATCTACCAAGGATCAGCTTTGTTCAAAGAAACATAAAGGAAATCTAAGATCTTTATTAAACAAAAACCTTGTTCTTTATCATAAAATAGGAAAAACTGGAAAATAATATTTTCTATAACCTAAACATAATTTGTGCAAAGGACTGAAACATTCTGTTATACAATGTTGTCTTTATAATCATTTTTATATATAGTGTTCTGCCCTCATAACACGTTCCTATATGGAGCTAGGCAGACAGATAACAAAATATCCAATCCAATACAAGGTCACTTCTTTATAACCTCTTTACTGTAAAATTGCTCTTTTATAACTGCAATACAAAGGAAAATAATATAACATTAAACATATTGATTATTAAGTAATTCTACTATGCATCCAGTGTATTTAAACTATATTTCTACTTACAAAGACTAATATTTCCCAAGGATTTATGGAAAATTTGTTTGTGTATGAGCCTCTTCAAGACCAGATATCTCTATATCAAACAGAGTCCAACAAGGCTGTAACCTCTCACCATGTCTGTTCAACATCCTAAAAGAATAAGTTATGAGAAAAGCACTACAGGGATTTATGAAAGGATTCAGTATTGGTGGAAGAACCTAATCAAACTGAGATATGCTGTTGACATCATCTTATAGGCCAGGTCACAAAAAGAACTACAGGAGCTGGTGTTTCATACTGTGAATTCTAAAAAGGAATATAACATGCTGATCAATACATTTGGCAATTGGCATGGTGGTGATAGTCAAATTAACAATGATATGGAAAAACAAATCAATTAGCACATCACTCTTTTCAGTAGCCACATATGGATGTGTAGCCTGGACACTAAAGAAAGAATAAGAAAGATGTATTTTTAAATTTTCTGGGAACCAATAAAATAAATAATATGCAAAGATTTCTCACATTACTACAAAAATTTCCAAACTGCTTGTCAGATGTACTAGAAGGTTCCACACGGTTGCTTTCCATACTGCTTTAATATTATATGCAGATTTTATGTTTGCAAATGTAATGTTCCCAGTTGATTATTTACTGTATGTGATCATCATTCTGGCGATTATCTATATTTTTTTCTTATACACATTTGAACAGAAATATTAACATGCATTTTGTATTTCTTTTTAGGAACTATGTCCAATTCTCTTTAAAGCAACTATAGCTAGATTATTTTTATGGTTCTTTATTTTTTGTACATATCTCCATTTGTTCAATGATTTTTCTTCTCTGTCTGGATTTATGTACATCAATTACCTGGTTGTAGTCTAATAAAGACGTACCTATAGGTAAAAGAAAATAGTATTGTTACAGGCCTACTCATTTTCATGATAATAATAACTTCAGTGAGTCCAAAATGCATCAGACAGAATTCGATGTTCTTTATTGATTTGTACATGGCTCTATATGTATCAGTATATATCTTAAGAGACCATGATTTAATTTTTTTGCACTTAAGATCCCTTCTATCTCATTGTAGCTTTTTTTAAATTTCAGCACAGGCCAAATGCTTAATGGCTTGGCTATTGTATTGCACATATCCCACCTAATATACCCCACCAACACATTTCTTAGCTCCAGTTACTGCAAGCTTATTCTGAAGGAAACCACATTAAAGGTAATATAAGCTTTGATCCTGTAGCAATTTTACAGTCTTTCCAAATTATTTAGTCTCCTCAGTCTGGGTTATTTTAACTCATGTTAAATATTGTTATTCACTATATAAATTGTTAAAGGTTTTGTGCAGTTTTTATATGCATTGTGATGTAGTGAGTGATTCGCATTTGGAATAAACCAAGAAATTTCTTTGTGGAGTTCTTTTGCATGTTTTCCCTATGTTAACATGGGTTTTCTCCAGGTTCTCCTATTTCCTCTTACAGTCCAAAGGCATGCATGCTAATTAAAACGGGGATGCCAAATAGTCGTATTGAGTTATGGTATATAAACTTGTGTAACAATAACGATTTGCTGAATGATACAGTATGTGACAGTGTATCCTTATTGAAATTATCCTCCAGACAGTGATGCACACTATGAGAGGTGATCTTGCTTGGGTATAGAACGGGAGTGTGTTTTGTCGTACATCCTTTAAGCAGGGTGCAACAAAACAGAAAGAACGTCAGTAGCATGAACTGTAGAGTAATATACAGTGCTGCTTGACACTTTGTGAACCCTTTAGAATTTTTAAAGATATGACCTAAAGCATCATCAGTTTTTCGCACATGTCTTAAAAGTAGATAAAAAGAATCCAGTCAATTGAAGGATTACCATTACATGTAATAGTTGGCAAGGTCACAAAGGACCCTAGGAAAACATTTAAGCAACCAAGGTGCTCTCTCACACAGATTAATATTAATGAGGCCTCCATGAGAAGAACACTTAACAACAATGTTGTGCATTGGCAGGGTTACAAGGAGAAAGCCACTGCTTTCTAAAAAGAACATTTCTGCTCGTTTACAGTTTGTTACATTTTACATGGACATGCCAAAAGTATATTGGAAGAATTTTGTGTAAGATTTTTTTATTGATTTGTACAAGGTTCTATATATATCAGTGTATATCTAAAGAACACGTGCATGATTTTATGGCTTTTACACTTAAATCCCTTTCATCTTATTGTAGCTTCTTTCAATTTCAGCAAAGGCCAAATGCTTAATGGCTTGGCTATTATATTGCACATATCTCAACTTATAAACACTACCAACACATCTCTCAGCTCAAATTACAGCAAGCTTATTCTGAAGGAAACCACATTAATGGTAATACAAGCTTTTGACCTTAAATAATTTTACACTCTTGTCAAATTATTTAGTGTTCTCAGTCTGGGACATGGATGACACAAAGTTAGTCCTTTTTGGTCTGAATGAAAAGTGTTATTTTTGGAGAAGGGAAAACACTGAATTTCAGCATAATAACCTTAACCTATTTGTGAAACATAGTGGTCATACTTTGGCCTGTTCTGCTGCATCTGGGGATGGCTTGCCAGTATTGATGTAACAGTATTCTGAATCTGAGAATTATTAAGGAAATTGTCAGAACATATGTCCATGAACTGAAACTCAAGAGAAGGTTGGTCATGCAGCAAGACAACGACCCTAAGTCGTTCTACTAAAAAAATGGTTAAAGAAGAATAAAGTAAAAAGTTTATTTGTAGTTATTGCTGAACAGGGGGTCACACCAGATACTTAAAGCAAAGATTCATATATTTTGACACTCACAAATATGTAATATTGGATCACCTTCCTTCATAAATAAATGACCAAGTATAATATTTTGGTCTCTTTTGTTTAACTGGGTTCTCTTTATCTACTTTTAGAACTCATGTAAAATTTTAGTGAAAATCTGATGACGTTTTAGGTCACATTTACTGTATAGAGAAATCTAGAAAATTCTAAAGGGTTGACAAACTTTTAAGAAACACCGTAAACAGGCATAATACTAGACCAATCATTGAGAGAGCAAGTAGAATTAATTTATAAACACAGGAACAAAAAACTATTCCAACCCATTGTCACTGTGTAAATCAGTGTAAAGTTTTATCTGACCTATAATGTCTATTTCTATCACTTAACCATCTAAGTGCCATCATAACTGCCTTTAGTGGTCTGAAATGATTTTTCTGCTTATTCTTTCTGGTCCATTTGTGTCAGTTTATTTTTCTTGCCTTTCCTGTTCAACTCTTACTAAGGTGATGTCATTGGCATAAGAGAAAATTGGTCATTTTGAAGGCTGCTACGGATAGAGATTGAGTATAATTTCAATGGATGATGCACAGTAAAGTAGAAACTGGTT
This sequence comes from Aspidoras spilotus, assembly GCA_028565295.1. Lineage (NCBI taxonomy): Eukaryota > Metazoa > Chordata > Actinopteri > Siluriformes > Callichthyidae > Aspidoras > Aspidoras spilotus. Next base: position 8,909 of record JAOUQV010302985.1, read on the forward strand.
CCTCTGCCTCCTATTTCAAACAGGCAATTACTTCACTGCCTTAAGGCTTGAAGCGATCATGTTGTATAACCTTCACATGCTTAAACCCTTAAATCTCAAATAACACTGCTCTTTAACTGTTGGGCTTGGTGTTTTGGATAGCATCCCATGACTCACATAAACCAGGTCTCCTACACTAAATGTCTGCTCTTGTCCCTGAAAATCATACTTTTTTCTGTTGTTGTTCTTTATTCTCTGAAGTTTTCTCTCGCAGCGTTATGGCCTCTTTCATCTCTTCAGCTAGGATTCTGGAACTTCCTTTTAGCCATGTTTCATTTCTGCAACCTGAGACAGGTCTTGATGTTGTGTACATTCATGTCTAACATCAACCTGTTTGGTAAACATTTTTTTAAACATAATTATGTCATCAAGGTATATCATGAGCCTCTGCCATGAAGTACCAATTCAAGGTTCTCAGTCGAAAATCACGAGGGGGTGGTGTTTGCATTTTTATCCACGACAACCGGTGTACCAACATCAAAGCCATCGCAAGCCACTGTTCTGAAGACATAGAGTTCCTAACTATCAAGTGCAGTCCAACATACTTGCCGAGAGAGTTTTCAGCTGTCACCATAACAGCTGTGTATCTGCCGGCCAGTGCAAACACAAAGGACGCGCTCTCTACACTGTATCAATCTGTGAGCTCCATGCATGACTCAAATCCGGATGCTGTCAACATAATTGCGGGCAATTTCAATAAAGCCAAATTGAAGACAGTACTCCCACACTATCACAAACATGTGGATTTTGCGACAAGGGGAGAAAACATTCTCGACCAGGTATACACTAATGTCAAGCAGGCATACAGAGCTAGTCCCCACTCCCACCTAGGAAACTCTGATCATCTCTCCATCAGACTCATTCCAGCCTATAGATCACTGCTAACGAGGTGTAGTTCTTTGAAACAGATTAGAACTTGGCCAGAGGGAGCCACCTCAGCACTAAAAGACTGTTTTGACCGCACACAATGGAATGTCTTTAGAGCGGCCGCCACTTCCAGCCAGTTTGTCAACATAACAATACACTGAGTCTGTGACAGGTTACATATCCAAATACATGGAAGATGTGACTGTCACAAAACACATCACCATAAGGGCAAACTACAAACCCTGGCTCACCAGGGAGGTACGTGAGCTCCTGAGAGCACGGAACTCTGCTTTCAAGTCTGGCAAGAGGGAAGCCCTCAGATCAGCAAGGGCTAACCTGAACCGGGGGATGATTGAAGCCAAGCGTGCCTATAGACAGAAAATCCAATCTCCCTTCACCGACACAAAAGACCACAGACGCCTATGGCAAGGCATTCAGTCAGTGACGGACTACAGGATCACTCCCCTACCCTGCGAGAATAACACAGACTTTCTCAACTCACTCAATGTCTTCTTCAGTCGTTTTGAAAAAAACAACACCACCATTCCAACAAAAGCCCCCCATTGCGTGGACAACACTACACTTCAACTGGACCCAGCTGATGCGCGGAGCACCATTGAAAAGGTGAACCCCAGGAAAGCTGCGGGCCCAGACAATATACCTGGGCGTGACTACGGGCCCGGACAATAGAGACTGTGCGGACTCACTTACAGATGTCCTGACAGACATCTTTAACATCTCTCTGAGCTAAGCCACCATACCTAAATGCTTCAAAGCCACCACTATCATACCGCTACCCAAGAAATCTCTAGCAACAACTCTAAATGACTATCGGCCCATAGCACTCACTCCCATCATGATTAATTGCTTTGAAAGACTGGTCAAGCCCCACATAACATCCAACCTACCTGCCACTTTTGACCCATTTCAGTTTGCATACCGCCCCAAGCGCTCCACTGATGATGCCATAGCACCTCAGCCTGGCCCATCTGGAGAACAAAAACAGCTATGTGCAGATGCTGTTCATTGCACCAGCTGGTGAACGAACTCAGTGCTATAGGCATCAGAACCCCACTCTGCAACTGGCTACTGAATATCTTACCAACAGAAACAGATAGTGAGAGTTGGTAATAACTCCTCACAGACCATCATCATGAACATTGGGGTCCCCCAGAAATGTGTGTTGAGTCCTTTACTGTTCAACCTGATGACCTATGACTGTTGTGCTGAACACAACTCAAACCACATCATCAAGTTTGCAGATGACACAACAGTAGTGGACCTCATCAGCAACGACGATAACTCAGCCTACAGAGAGGAGGTACACCATCTTATCAACTTGTGTGACATCAACAACATACACCTCAATGTAAACAAAACAAAAGAAACAACTGTGGACTTCAAGAAAAACTACAAGCCACACACACTCTCATCATCAATGGCGGTGCTGTGGAATCAGTGAAAAGCACCAAGTTCCTGGGGGTGCACATCACTGATGACCTGACATGAACAACCAACATTACCTCCCTTGTCAAGAAAGCACAGCAACGTCTACACTTCCTGCGCAGGATGAGGAGAGCCAGTCTCTCCCCCCCAGCACTAATCTCATTCTACAGAGGTGCCATTGAGAGCATTCTCACCAGCAGTCACTCAGTCTGGTATGGTAGCTGTCATGTTGCTGACCAGAAGGCACTACAAAGGGTGGTGAGAACAGCAGAAAAGATAACAGGAGCAGCCCAACCATCTATACAGGGCCTGTACTCTTCGCGTTGTCACAGAACAGCCATCAACATCAAACTGTTTACTCTCCTACCATCACTGCAGGACCACCAGACTCAGCAGCAGCTTCTTTCCACAGGCCATCAGACTGCTAAACTCACTCCCGAAACCATGGGCTCCCCCCCACACTTATACATATATACAATGACCTAATTACTCAATACACATTACAATTTACTCTATGCTGCTACTCTGCACTCTGCACTTGCCACTTTGCACCTGTGTTGTTACACTTGTATTATTTGCACTGCATTAATAATTCCTCAACTGACTACCTAAGATTCATTGTGTTAGAACTGTACACTCACTTTTGTCGTCTATAGGTTGTGTTGATTGTTGTCCTGTTACTGATATTTGTCTCATATATAATTTGTATTTTATGTCCAGTGATGTCCAATTTATAGGTAGCTGTATGTTAAATTTAGCCTCTTACTGCACATTGGAGTTTGGAGACATACAATTTCAGTCTTCTGTGTAATACACTCTTGCATGGTTTGATTGACAATAAAGTTCAAAAAAGGATTGGCATATTTTCCCTTTGAAACCCAGGTAGTGTTGTTCTTACACTCTGGCCCTGGTCTGACTGTTCCAGTATCAGTCATATGGGTGACAGCTGACAGATAAATAAAATCACTTTCTCAAAGAGTTTTGTATCTTAATAACAGTATAACAAGTCTCTTTTTGCTGTTGCTCACTAAGCGTTTCACTGGAAGCAGACATTTTCAGGCAATCTGCTGTAATCTCAACCCTTTTCACCTTTGAATGTTGTTGGCCTCTAAAACTTTGTTTGTCACAGACAAAGCATTTGTCTGTGATCATAACAGGATTATCATCTGGATATCATCTTCCACCAAAAGACCTACCAGATGCTCCTTTGGCTACAGCAGCCTTGTTTTATAGCCTAAATTGACATTTTCATTGTTGTTGCAATGCTGCCTGAAATAACCGCTTAAGAAATGCTGAGGGGCTCTGTGATATTGACATCATGTCATACTACACACAAAGATTCATGAGGCATTGTTGTGTTTTTCCGCATTTAACACTAAAAAAATGATGATAAATTTTTTGTAAGAAAAAATGGGTTCTCAATCCTCCATCCAATCTCAATCTCAGTGCCCACTGTTAAGATAATGACCCAGGTGTGTCTACACATAAAAATCTACAACAACGATTTAACACAGGGGCATTCCTGTGCAGAAGACCAATTCCGCGGTGTACAAAACGTAGTGGCAAAATGTATCACTTTCACTTTCTTTTAAATTATTAGGAAAGCACGACATAGGTTCAGGAATGGTGGAAGGAGCATTAACAATTTTAGATATAATGATTTGTACGCAAGTTGAAAACTGATTACAAAAAAGTACAAACTGTAGATAAAAACAAAATGCAATAAATTACAAATCTCAAAAACTGATATTGTATTCAAAATAGAACATAGACAACATATTAAATGTCGAAAGAGAGACATTTTAAAATTTCATGCCAAGTATTGGCTCATTTCCTGACAGCAACACATCTAAAAAAAGTTAGGAAAGGACAATAAGAGCAAATACAAGCAATTGCAACTCATTAGGTCAACTGGCAATAGGTCATTAACATGACTGGGTATAAAAAAGAGCATCTTGGAATGGCAGTGGCACTTAGAAGTAAAGATGGGAATAGGATCACCAATCCCGCTAATTCTTCGCTGACAAATAGTGGAGCGATATCAGAAAGGAGTTCTTTTTTTCTTTCGGCCTCTCCCTTTTATCAGGGGTTGCCACAGTGTGTCAGTCTTTTCCACCTCACTCTGTCCCCTGCATATTCTGCTTTCACACCCACTACCTGCATGTCTACATTGACCACATCTATATATGTCATCTTTGGTCTTCCTCTCTGCCTCCTACCTGGCAGCTCCATTTCTTAAATCCTCCTACCAACATATCCACTGTACCTCCTCTGCACATGTCCAAACCATCTCAATCGGCCCTCTCTAACTTTGTCTCCCAATTTTTTAACATGTGCTGTCC
>JAOUQV010303301.1:0-11165 GCA_028565295.1 Aspidoras spilotus
GCTCCTGCCTCCACTCTTGTAGGTCACCCTGTGCTCCTCCTTATTTTGGAAATATGTGTTTACCACAGCCATTTCCATCCTTTTTGCAAAATTCACCACCATTTGTCCCTTAGATTCCTATCCTTAACACCAAACTTTCCCATAACCTTCATCTCCCTTGTTTCCTTCACCAACATGTACATTGATATCTGCACCAGTCACCACTCTCTTCTCTCTGGGAATGTTCTCTACTACTTCATCTAGCTCCCTGTTTAAACTGTTTACCACCAGTACTGGTGGTGGTCGTTGTTAACCTGGGCTGCGGCCTATCCAGTATGTAGTAACATTGATTAATTCGCATAATTTATATGGCAAATGTTTTACACCGGATGCCCTTCCTGACGTAACCCTCACCCTATACCCGAGCTTGGGACCGGCACTAGAAATACACTGGCCTGTGCTCTCTATTGGCTGGTTTATGAAGCCTCATCTTCACAGTGTATAATTATACAGTTTAATACACACTATACATTTTTTGTTATGGGTGTGGCAGTTATAGCTCCATTTGTGTAAATAAATTGTCACTACTAGGTAGAATTTATCCTGACATTTTGTCTGCATTTTTTTATTATTTTTTATTTTTTTATTTTAGAAAACGGTTCATCTCACTCTAGCGGAGGATTGCATGAACAAGTTCCAGAGCTCCGTGGAGAAGCTGTGCAAAGCAGAACAGGTACAGTGGAATTACCTGTCCTGGGACACAGTTTTTTTTTACATGTCATGGGAAATTGTGCTTTTTACTTAATTTTTTTTTTTACATTTCTACTCCTTCATAAACTTCAGCTTGTTTCAGTCATTAAACAACCATTGTCTGGATATAGACTAATACAACGTTAAGATTTAGGAAGTAACAAAATCAGATTTTGTTTACCTGTTAATCTTTTAAAGTGTGGTAGCAAATTAAAGAAATTTTAGGAGGGGACAAGCTGCTGTTGTTAATTATACATTAAGTTCAGGTAGTTCTATACGCTATATTTCCCGTAAATTAACATTCACTGGGCGTTGCACCTGTTTTATTTATTTATACTTTTTCACCTAAAGCAAATGTCGGACCTTACAGGACTCAGTTTTTTTAAATAATTCTAATGCACTGAATGAAAAGGACCCTTGATGACATTTGCTTTTGGTTTATGCTGAATTTATCTTCTTAAATCTCTGACTTCATGAACATCCACCTAGTTAGTTGATGGAATCTTGATTGGATTGGGGTGTCTTTCTCAAAATTCCAATTTTATTCCAATTTTAATTTCATAATTGCATACTTTGTAGTTCTGTTTGGACTTGTGAGAATGTACCTGACGTTAGCAAGAGCTTGGCGGGAAATGTATTTTGTATATATTGGGCAGTCACAAGTCCACAGATGTCACCATCCGATACATATTTACTTAAATGGGCTAAGTGAGAACAGATCCAGTTATTTGGACTGTACTTGGCTAGACGCATTCATTTGAAATGGAGCAGTACTTAGGGAAATTACTGATTTTGATTTTGAAGTACAGATAAAGACAGTTCCTTTTTGTCTAGTTGATTTGGCAGTGATTTCTAGCTGTAAGCATGATGAGAACCGAGTCTAATAATTGTTTAAAACTTAGTCTACACCTATTCTGTCCTCAGTATTCATTTCTTTGTGTGTAGGACCTTGCCGTTGGTTCTGATGTAGAAGGTCAAAAGGTGAAGGACCCCATGAGGACGCTGCTGCCCATACTCTTGCACAACTACAGCACTCATGATAAAATTCGTGCTGTGCTGCTCTACATTTTCAGCCTCAACGGTTTGTCGACTCTCTCAACACCTTGAATACTATAGAATGATATTAGTGTCAAAATATTTTATAGTAGTGTAAATGTTAATCCACAAATCGCAAATATGTTTTACGATTCACAATTTAATATACTGTATATCAAGCTGTGTCTGAGAGACTGCGGTGCGTACTAATGGAGGTTACATTTATGAATGTGTCTTCGTTTTTCATAAATATTATTCAGTTTTGTGAGAATAAATGAGTTACATTCTCTAATTTAAAACTTGCATATGTTTTTCACCCGATCCATACATAAATGGGGTGGCACAGAATATAATGCTGTGGCCTTACAGCAAGAAGATCCCGGGTTAGAGCCCCTGGTGGGGTGACTCTGTAAATTTCTGTGTGGAGTTTGCATCTTCTCACCATGTAAACGCGGGCTTTCTCCAGGTACTCTGGTTTCCTCCAGCATTCCAAAGACATGCATTCTCGGTTAATTTGGAGAAGCTTGATTCTACTGTTCTAAGTCCAAAAGGGTGAGGGTTGTGTCAGGAAGGGCATCGGGTGTAAAACGTGCCAGATTGTAATGTGCTAATATATAATTTAGAGATTTATTAAAAAAGGATTAACAAAATACTGACAAAGATGCATCTTATTTTAATATACAAGACATACACTATATTTCCAAAAGTATTTGCTCACCCAATTAATTTATCAGAATCAGGTGTTCTAATCACTTCCATGGCCACAGGCTTCAGCATACCAATACATTTTTGACATTTCCATACTCCCAACTTTGTGGGAACAGTTTGGAGCTGGCCCCTTCCTCTTCAAACATGACACAACAGTGCCAAAGCTACAAGTACCTGGTTTAAGGACCATAGTATCCCTGTTTTTAATTGGCCTTCAAACTCACCTGACCTTAACACTATAGAAAATCTGTGGGGTATTGTGAAGGAAAAGATGAGACACGCCAGACCCAAAAATGCACTACAGTTGAAGGCCACTATCGGCACAACCTTGTTTCTCATAACACCTGAGCAGTGCCACAGACTGGTCGACTTCGTGCCACGCCACATTGCTGCATTTGGGCGAATTCTGGGAAAAAGGAGCCCCAATTAAGTATCGAGTGCTGTATATGCTAATAATTTTCATGCTTATATTTTTCAGTTGGCAAGCATTTCTAAAAATTACCTTGTCTGTGACTTTCTATGAGCAGGGACAACAGAGGAAAATCTGAATAAGTTAATTCAACACGTAAAGATTGAGGGAGAGCCGGAGTACATCACCAACTGGAAAGAGTTAGGTGTGCCTATCATCAGCTCAGTAAGAGAATCTCTCACTTTTTTAACAAATGTGGTTTGAAATTCCCATCAGATTCTCTTTAAATATGCATTTCTACATTTCTGCAGTCAGGTCTGTTCTCTTCTCGGAAGCCGTCTAGAAGAGATCGCTCCCAAGAGGAGACATACAATCTCTCAAGATGGACGCCAGTAATTAAAGATGTAATGGAGGTGAGCGTACTAAAGATAAAGTTCTGGTGTGTGCTGCTATAGATTACTGTAGTATGGTAAATTGCAGTTAACTGCTATTGTCCTGAAATTGATGATTTTCATTACCATCTTAAATTTATATTTTAATATCAAAGAAGTTTATCAGGAACGTCGCAGATAAATGTGACATCTTTATTCAGAAAACATTTTGTGTGTGTGCGCGCATGTTTGCATGTGTGTCAGGACGCGGTAGAGAATAAGTTGGACACGAAAGATTGGCCCCACCAGTCTGAGTGTCCCTCTGCATGGAATGGATCCCGAGCTGTGAGGTAAGCATAGACCAGTCAGTTTTAATCCACGACTTTACACCTAAAATAAAGTTTACGTACATTTCAATGAAAACGCATTAATGCAAAACAGATAGTTAAGGCACTGCTATAGACAGTTACAAATACATATTAGTGTACAAATAGTGAGATGGTCAGTTCAGAAGTCCAACCTCACAATCTTATCCCAGCAGTTTTATTATAAGAGTACTGTCCTCATGTCTGTCTCTTTCCTCCTCTTCTTCATGCTCACAGAGTTGTGAGGTAAGGCTGGTGACCGTTTTGCATTTCGTGTTTCATTTACATATATAGCAGTGACAATCATGATCACTATCACCAGTCATTGTGAATTGCAGGGCAAAATGATGCAGTAATTTATTTTTAGTTAAAGTAGGATTTATTGGTCTGTTAGTGATTAGTGCCAGCATCTATTGCACTATACCGTTTTTTTTGTCAATATTTACAGCTGATTTTCAGTAAACTAACGTTATGATTCGGCATCAGTATATTTATTTTCCTCAGCGCAAGGCAGAAACATAAGCTGAGCTCCCCGGATGACCACAGAAGTGGCTCTCGCTTAATCATCTTCATCCTGGGTGGAGTCAGCTATTCCGAGATGCGCTGTGCCTACGAGGTTACAAAAGCCTTTAAGACCTGCGAGGTCATCATCGGTGAGTAAATGTCCATTTTATTTGCAGAACATAATGTCACAGCTTTTATCCATTTATAGTTAATTTATATATAATTACAACTGTAAAACATCAGAAATGGCATAGAATTTTGCTCATGTTAAGTCAATATTGGGTCGGCATAACCAAAGATGATTTAATAATGAAGAAATTTTATTTAGCAATTGTAAATAAAAATACAAAGTTTATTAAAACTAACCACATTAAATCTATCTCTGTGTTCATTGTAATCAAAACCTCAATCAGTACTCTTCTAAAACAAATTGAGACATTGTTGAAGATGAGAATTTGTTTATTTAGAGTTATTTTTATACATTTTAAGTTAGTTTAATTCTGTCCAGATAATGAATGTAAACATTTAGATTTACAATTTACAGTATATAGTTAAAATGTACATAAGTTTTTTTCCCCCTTTGGTCCATCTCTGCAGGCTCCACTCATGTTCTGACTCCCACCAGCCTCCTGGAGGACATTCGAGATCTGAGCAAAAAACCCATGGAGTCTTTCACAATAGTGGATGAAAAAGCCAGCTGCTGAGCACTAGGCTGTCTTTTCCGTCCTCCCCTACCTTTATTCCATCACCTCACCCACAATCCAGCTTTCTTCACAGCACTCGTCGTCTTTGTAAGAGAATGAAATTGAATTGACTGACTTAGTTTAAATGTTAGTGTTTTGATGCAGATAAACATTCCTGTAAGTATTTGGTAAACAAATTGTTCTGATGATAACACTGTGTGTGCTCATTAACCTACCACATCCTCATGTATTTATACTTTACACTTCATTTCATTGTGTTCATACTGCTGAATGTCTGTCTTTTGTTCTTTAATGTCCGCACTGCTTTGTGTGACTACCTATGTTCATACTTGGACTCAATAGAATCATGATTCTGTATGACTGCAGACCAGTTTTAAATTACATCATACCTAATATGTACTCTGCATTTGTGTAAATGTGGTTTTCCATATCTGAATTCATATTTGTACTAACTTGTGTAAACACATCAGCAATGACTTTGTAATGAGTAACGCTTGTGAGAGCGCTGCCTGCTTTACTGCACCAGTGCAAGTATACTACACCGCTAATTATGCCCTTAACAAAGAACGTAAGCACAAGGTGAATGTATAGTAATTAGACTGACAAATCAGTAATGCTTCAGGATGAACCTGTAACCCAAATGCAGTCAGTCTGCTGAGACAGTTGGCTACTGTTGTATTTCAGTATTTTTTAAAAACTAAAAAGATAATGCTAATGAAACTAAGCAAGTCTGATTTCAAAATGGGTTTTTACTTTCTCTATGAATTATACCCAGTCACCATAAGTGGTCAGAAACACTTTTAAATACTGTTAAATCTCCGTTTAGCATTACCACATGTAGTAATCATTCTAATATACCTAGACTGCAACCAAGGTGTAGTTAGCTGATCCTAGATCAAATTTGTTTTGAAATGAAAAGGTGTGAAACAGGAACTTTTAGTTGCCTTGTATTGCTGGATTGTGTGCATGTAAACTGTAACATGACTTATGAACACTGTTCTCGTTTCTTAACTTTCTGGTCTAATTGTATACTTTAGTTATATTTAGTTTCTATATGTTTTAACCATATACACCACATATCGAAACGGAATCCTATCCCACAACCAGCTATGGACCTTTACCTGTGTGCCTTGTTTGAATTCATAACAAAATGTAAATATGTCTTCTTGAAAAATTTTGTTTTGCTTGGTTGCAATTATGCATGTTAGTGACATTTGATGAATTATGAATATATATATATATTTTTTTTTTTTCTCAAATATTAACACAACTTTATAGAGCATCTGACAAATAAATGGTTCAATTGTTACATGGTGTTGTGCTATAAAATACTATTACTAGGTTAGGAACACTTGGTTGATAATGGTCTGTTGGTCTGTTTTTTTTTATTATTGTCATCAGGGAACAGACAACAAGGTAACCTAACAAGGGTACCTAAGTCAACCCATGACTGCTGTGCAGTAGAAAATTTGATAATGGATATTTTTCCAGTTTCTATCATATGGGATAATTGATCACAGTTTATACAATCTAAAGAGACTTTAAATTTTCTAGGCGACGTTACATTTTTAAAAATCTTTAGAGCATTTATATTCCTGTTGTAACAAGCACTTGTCCTCAAAATCCTAAACAGGTTTTTTTTTTATCCTTTCTTCAGTGTCGAGGCTTCACAGCCACATGTGGCTACTAGCCAGACCAAGGCTTCTATCAGTTGTAGCCATGGCAATTTGAAAGCATTTGGCGCCCCAAGCATAATGGCAGTTCAGGTTTTGGCCATTTGCTCCACCATAGGGGAGTATATCTATTTATACAGTATACTTATAATGTCTTATTACAAAAAAAAACTTGAATAGTATATAAAATGAATATAAAAACAGTGTTTCTTACATTTACTTTGACTTTTATTGGCATAACGTAGGTTATTTCCTGTTTGTTTATTTAATTATAAACTAATAAAATATATTTCTGATTTCCAATATGCAACAGATTACAAAAAGTGGGACAGAGGCAACTTTGGACTACTAATGAATAAACAGTTCAAAAATGAGATGTCAACAAGTGATTGTATACATGGTTATATAAGCAACATCCGGGAAAGTCAAAGAAAAACACGATTTATAATATAAAAAAAAGTTTGTTTTGTGATATGTATATGTAATATGTATATTAAAACATTTTGTTTTACTCCCTAATCGCAATCTGTATTATCGATAATCTTCCCCCGGTAATAACTTTCGAATCAAGTCGGATTCAGGACCGCGCAGACATTTCTGAACTGAGCAAAAGATATAAAAATCGCGCGCTGGAGTGGGAGGTGCAAGCGAGTGCGCTTCATCGAGGTGCGTTTATAATGCGCAGTTCATGTGCCCTGCGCTTGCTGTAGATGTGTGCGCTCGTGGTTCTTTATTTGCGCGTCAGGGAGGTCATCAGGCGTAAAACATGTGCCAGTTCCAATGCGAGGGACTCGCTGTGGCGACCCCTGGTGACAGGGAAAAAGATGAAAAAAAATTGCGCGCGCACCTAAAAGACAGCGCTTTAACACCAATGGCTACTGTGTATCAGCAACAAGTAGGAGGGGCCCCGATGACAATGTCATTGAGCTTTCTTGCACTGACGGGCGCTCACATTGTTGCCTTCAATTCAGTCAGTCTTGGCTGGGGCAATTGGCTGCTTTCGTTGGCTTGTTGCAACGAGCTTGCTCTTAGCTTGGTATTAAGTGTTTATTTTATATAAAAATGTAAGCGTTCCTCAGAAAATGACGTCAAACATTTAATAACAGTGAATAAAAGAAATATTGAAACATTGTGAACACAAAAAACAACCAACTATACACAACATATGGACCGATTGATCAAAAAAATACTGTCACGTCATATGCCGTCATAGCCTCGCGATGATTGGTCAGCTTTCTCCAGCGCCCTATGCTCTGTCTTGTGCCGAGTCCACGTCGTAATGCAGTCCATCCGGGTTATTCTCGGTCTTCCACATCTTTTGACGCCCTACTGCAGTCCTATCATTACACTTCCTGCAATTTTTTCATGTAGGCGACTCATCACATGACCATAGAAATGTAACTTGCGGGATTTGATGTGGTTCAGTAACTCAATTTCTGTTTCATCTTTGTCCATGAGATCCTCAAAAATGTCAATAGCCTTAATCAATTTTTTAAATAAAAATTAGGATAAAAAACCTTCCCCCCTGAATTAAAAACGGAAATGACATCATTGCGCGGAGACGGAAGTGAAATTTGTAGTCTAGTGGCCTTCCATGTCCAAAGTACAATTATCTGAAAGCGAATAGTATTAAACCGTTAGTATTTAAATAAACAGTTTCAGTGTTTATTTATACGCGCTGTTTTACTTTTTTTAATCAGTGAGTAGGATAACGGAGGACAATTTTTACCTGCACTGTAAGTATATGTTGCCATTATTTGTTCGTTTCCTGGTATCTAAACTGAAGCAGCAGTGATCATTTACCTATTAACAATAAACAAGGTGTTGGCTTAGTTGACATGTGTTCGTAACATGTTAACGTTTATTTCCTACTTTAAACATTTATTTTTTTTTTCATTAAAAAAATGACAAAAGCTGCAATCGGTGTTTTTGCTTTGCACAAAATTTTGGCAGTTTCGCGCATGCGCACTGTATTTTTCTGTACATGACATAGGTTATTCTGATTTTCTATTATTTTCTCTTTTCAGATTCGAATTGAGCCATGGTGAGTGATCTGGGGTTGAAACGGTTAAACAAGTTTCTCCCTTTGCCCTCTCTTCTCTCTAGCTCTGTCTTTTTGTATATGTATCTTTATCAGCCCATTTGCTTTTATTACTCGTCTTGTATAGCACGGCCGGGTGAAAGTGAAAACCACAGCTCAGCAGGAAGAGGAGAAGAGGAAAGAGAGAGAAAAGAAGCTGAAGGTGTACCTAGCGGTTCGAGATGCCATCTTCAAGAAGGTCAGATTTTAAGAGAGGTTACTATGTTCCCATTCTTATAAATTAGTGAAGTGTTCCAGCTTTGAAGCTAGCAGCCAATAGAGGGTGCCAGATTCAAGCAACTGAGAACTCAACGGTAATGATGCATTTGTGGAAATTCAGGCCAGAAATCCAAGCAAAAACACTCCTTTGTAATGGAATTATGCTGAAATAATTTCAGGGTTTATGAGAGGAAATAGAAGTTAAAGGAAAAAAGGTGAAACAGCATTAGGCAAACATTTTTGGTTTAATTAGGGCTCTCATCTGCGTCGCAATGGTTTGGTGTCAATCTGGTCTTATACTCTGGGGTTCAACAGGTTTATCATGACCATTATGTTAAATAAAATGCACAAGAGGCCTCATGTACTCAGGCCTGCGCCATATTTCTTGCTCGCGGTCAGATGTACTAAAAGTGACATGAATGTGAGAAGGTGCGTGCACTCCTGCCAATTTCATTCCAGGCCATTGCACATTTTAATGTGTTTTTGGCAGTGACACTTGGAGGCAATGCATTGGAATTTCAAATATAAAGATTTCCTGCACCTTTTAATTTATTAATTTGTTCATTCATTCACTCATTCATTTACTTATTTATTTATTCAGTCATGATCTTCCACTTAATCCACATGGGGTCATGGTGCAGCCTTTGTAGTAATTTAATAATTTACATTTGACAGGATATCTTAGAATCAAATCACAACATGGGTATGCTATATGTGTTCAATTGCTTATGAGATTGTGGAGATACAGTGATCTCTATTCTTGCACCCAGTCAGTTGTGGAGAGGGCGATTGGGCAGCTGAAAATCCAGTGGCACTGCCTGGACAGTACCGGAAAATTGTTTCTGTATCTTCCAGAGAAATTGTGTCGCATAGTAAAGGCATGTGGGTTCTGTACAATGTTGCGCACAGGCACTTCATTCCATTGCAGGAGTTTAAGTGGCTACTGCTTGAGAGCTCATTACTTATGTTTTCAGATGCGTGTGTTTATTTCTCACAATATCCTTCTTTGACTGCAGCACAGCATGAATCTGGTCGGCAGGGCCTTAGCTCTAGTAGAGAGAGCGGTAACACTGGACACACTGGGGACAGTAGTAGTAGTCAGTGTAGAGGAGTCAAAATGGGCAAATATGGACTCGGCGGGCTTGGAATAGGTGCTAATGGATGCAGTTATGTAAAAAGACAATAAATAAATACTGCAATCAAGCTAAATCAACGTATTATTTCTTGTAATGTTTGGTGTTTGCAGCCTACTATATTACCTGCTTGTGCCACACTTCCCCAATCAGTCCTGTTCCGTTTATTGTTAATTCTGGAAGACAGACCACCACATATTTTTGTTTCAGATTTTTTGTGCGTACTTAAGCTCTGAGCTGATCGCACATATTTCTCCAGGACTCAAAGAATGGAGAGAGTCGGTGTGTTCAAATAAAAAAAATAAATATTAAAACATTTATGATTCCTTCTATTTTAACTTCGAACTTGTATTATGATGTGTAATATTATTATTATTAATAACTGTGTGTTTTTGTCCAATAAACATACAGTAAGTCCAGCATGTCAGTGTGCTGCATTAGATGTTATAACAATATTTTGTACTAGATTTTTTTAAAACTAGAAAGTTATTATATTTAAAATTGCTTTATGTGGCTCAATACTGCACTAATGCTGCATCAGTAACATATCCACCTGGTCCCTCATCTCTCTATATATATCCATCTATCCAATTCTCACAGAGGAGTAATGATGAGCTGGACGAAGAAGCTCTTCAGCTCACCCAGCAGCTCTTGGCTTCTAACCCGGACTTTGCCACACTGTGGAACTACAGAAGAGAGATCCTGCTGCATCTGGAGACCGTGAAGTGAGAGAACTTCAGCTCTCAGCACGCATTCTGTGTCTTTTCCCAAAGCAGTTCTTTTCTATCTTTGTGGTTTTGCTGTTTCTTTTTTTCTAGAGTGGAGGAGGAGATGCAGAAACTGTACGAAGCTGAGCTGCTCTTCATCGAATCATGTCTGAAAGTGAATCCAAAGTCTTATGGGAGCTGGCATCACCGTGGCTGGGTGTCCTTCCACATCCCCAAACCCAACTGGCAAAGAGAGCTAACCTTGTGCGAGCGCTGCCTCAACCTGGATGACCGCAACTGTGAGAAAAAGGGAAAAGGGAGGGAATAATTGTTTAAACTATTGTTTAAGAGATAAAGGGAAAGAAGATTAGAGCTGAAACTTCCCACTGACACATTTGCCCTTTTTTAATTATTATTTTTGATTCTTGCTTATAATTCCAAATTGAAGATTGTGGAAAGGGCCAGAACCTAAGTTAAATCAGTATTTAATTTAACATTAAACGTAATTTACAATCAAAATCACTCACA